>JADRCD010214688.1:12263-23342 GCA_019843815.1 Montemys delectorum | reverse complement strand
CCTCCTGTCTGCACCCTCCCCAGGTGAATGACTTACAAGTGTGTGCCACCAGCTTGGTTTATTTGGTGTTATGGATCGGGCAACCTGCATGCTCTATCTGCTGAGTTGGACTCCCAGCCCCTCCCCCACATTAAATAATTAAGTTGCCCTCCCATCTGCCTGTCTCTAACCCCGGAGCCCATGGTTATCTTCCAGCTTTGCGCTTCGAGTGAGTGTACAGCGCCCCACGCAAAGCCATTCACGCCCTACGTGTCACTGGCCCCTCTCGGTCACCTCAGAAAGAGGTGCCCTTGTGGCCCCATTCTATGGATGGACATATTGAAGTCCAATGGCCTCTTCTGAACCAGTTGCTGGACCAGCACTGAAGGAAAGGACAGTGGCTGATGACACCTGGTCAACCAGGTACATTAGAGCACTGGAGACTTGTCATTAGGCTTCCCAACCTGGCAACATGGGAGAGAGAGCTGCTAGGGAAGGCTGGCTCTCTCAGGAACTCATGGGCAATCTCCTCTGTTCCCTCTGCCAGCCCTCGACCTCTTGCTTCCACCTTCTGAACACTGGGATTATAAACAGGTGCCGCCATGCCTGGCTTAACGTGGTGCCGGGGGAGGGGGATCTCTTTTTACCTCAAAGATGGCTTGGCCTCCATACACAGATGAAGATGACCTCTAGTGTTCTTTAATAAGCTAGGTGCATCCATTCCGGGGGGTTTCTCTGGAGAAGGGATGGGTCCCAGATGCAAAGAGCCCTTTCTGGAATCTCAGCCTTCCCTGTGCTTGACAGACACCCAAGGAGCTGCTATGTGGTTGCTGAGCCTGGCCCTGTCCTCCGGAAGCCTGGCCGAGAAATGCAGGAGCCCGGGCCATAGGCAAAGCCCTTTGCCTGCTTAGCAAGGTGAAGTCCCGAACCAGAGTCCCAGCTCTCCAAGGGCCACCACCTCACAGTCACATGCCTCTAGGCCAGTTGGAGCTGTATTATGGGATGTGAGGGCTCCTATTGTGGGAACCATTAGAAAAGCTGATGGGGGAGGGGTGGGCCAAGGCACCTCAGAGATGAGGGGCCGTGTACCAAACAAGACAACCAAAGTTGGATTCCAGGTACCCACAGGGTAGAAGAGAACAGATTTCACCCAAGTTGTTTTCTGACCTCCTCACACCTGTCATGACACACGAGCACACAAGTACATAAAAAATATATGTGTATTATATATAAATATATATATATATATAATACATATATACATATATTTTTAATAAAAAGGCAAGTCTGGAACGGTGTGGTCACAGACAAAGGCCTTACTGGCTTGTGCGCCTGGGGACACCAAAGTCCCTGGAAGGGAACACTGCATATTGTTCTGGTATAGCAAAGGCTGAGGAGAGTTGTGTCTTAGGAGAGATGCCCCTTGTACTGAGGCCACTGAGCATATTGCTTAGGGAGTCAAAAGTGGGTTTGAGCCCCAGTTTTGTCCTTTCCCTCTGAATGACCTGGGCGTGGTGGATGTCTTAAGCTGGACTACCAGCCTCTGGGAAAGCAGATACAACTTTCTCACAGGCCTTGCAGAATCCCACAGCCCAGTAGGTCCACTAGAACTCAGGCCCACAAACCCTGGTCTGCCCAGGGTCTTATAGTCCCATCAAATACAGGCCAGCCTTGCGCAGGCTTAGCCTGAAGACAGGAGCCTTCTGAATTTTAGCGTCTTGGGTAGAAAACTCATCCGGGCAGGCCCAGAATGTCTCAACTATCTGAGACATCTAGCCTTCTTGACTCTAGAACCCAGGCAGAAAGCAGGGAGACAGGCTTAGAGAGTAGCCTGGAGCAGGAGACTTAACTGGCCTGTGCTACCCATTGCAGGGTCCTTTGAAGGACCAGCCAGAAGTGAGGGCTCCCAGGCTTGACTTGGCTTTGAGAATGAACCTCAGATGGCTGAGCTTATTTGGGTTGAGCAATTGAGGGTGGAAAGGAAAAATGGGAACCCCACCGATGATAGGACTCCACAGTGTTCAGTGTCAAACTCCAGACAAGCCCCTCCTCCCTCCCCTCCAGAGGAAGCGGAAAGGGCAAGCCCCTGGCCTAAGGCCACACAGCAGGAGAGATTTGGACTCGGCTTTCTCTCTAAATCGCTGCTCTTAACCCCTTCCTAGTCCGCTCTCTACTCTAGGCGCAGTTGCAGAAGCATGGGAGGGGAAAAAAAGGAAAAAGCACCGGGCGGGGTCTTCCCACGCCCCCGTCACCCCGTCCTCTCCGCGGTCGAGCTGGGAGGTCCGCAGCCGCCTCTCCCTCTCGCGCTGCTACCCCCACGATGCTGCTGGAGCCCGCCCCGAAACAGCTTTCTCACATCAGGACCCCGGGCGTGGGGACGCCTTCCGACCCACGAGGCCCGGGAGGAAGCGCTCCGGGACCTGTGGGCTGCACAGCGCCCCCTCCCCGCCCCGGCCACTGAACGATCGTTGGGGCGGTACAGAGATGGACGAGTGTCGCGCTCCCTGTCCCCAGGGTGGGCGCGCGGGCTGTGCGCGTGGGTAGCCCGTTCCGCGCCGCGGGCCTTGCTCACTCCCTCGCTTGCTTTTTCCTTTTTCTCGTTCCCTTTTTTTTTTTTTCCTGGAGCGGAGCCCGGCGCCAGGAGTCTGGAACCGGCCTGACAAGCTTTTGAGTTATGGGGGAGGGGCGGCGCGTACCCCCGCTGCGAGGCGCGCCCCGATCCGGCGCGAGCCCGGGCGGCGGCGCCAGCGGCCCCGTGAGCCGCGCGAACCAGGCCGGCCCCGGGCGCGGCCGCCCCCGCCGAGCCAGGCATTCCTTTCCGCTGAAGCTCTGCCCTGCTCGAAGCGCCCGGGGCAAGCCGCCTGCAGAGCCGGGGCGGAGCCCGTCCCCCTCCAACCCCAGGAGGTTCTTAGGTTCCCTGCTGGTCTCCTTCACCCCAGGCTGGTGGTCCCTCCTACCCCTAAGCTGGTCCCCCACACCCTAGTGTGGTCTTTTGTCCCTGTCTGGTTCCTCCCACCCCCAGCTGGTTCCTTCCTTAAGACTGGATCCCCCCCTGCACTCTTCTATCCTAGCTTGTCCCCTCCACGCCTGGTGGTCATCTCCCCACAGGTTGGACCCCTCCCCCACCTCAATGTGGTTTCTTCTGTCCTGGCCTGGTACCCTCCAGTCCCTGGCTGGCCCTTCCTTAGGCATTACTGCTTCCTCCAGCCCTTGAGAGAGAGGCCGGTGAATGAATCCCTTTAATGGCTAGAGAGCCCTTCCTCGTGCTGGCAGTTGGTGCCCAGTGAACATTTCCCCAAACTCTCCTTTTTTCTTTTCTCCATTGTCTTTGGGCCTGGTGGTACACTGGGCCTACAGAGTAGAGTAGCCGATCCAACCCATAGGTCTCTATAGCCAAGCATGGGTGGGTGAGAAGTGCTTAGACTCCTGATTTACCAGAGAGAGCACTAGAGCCAGCCAACAGCAGACAGGATGCAGAACCTTTGGACCTCTGGGTTGGTTCTGTGCACAAGTATCTCCTGGGTGCTAGCAGGGATCAGGGCTGGCCTCCCCATCAAGCTGCCACGCCCCATACTCTTTAGGGTACCCAGCCAGGGCCCCTGACCACCATCCCCTCCAGCCCAGTAACTGGGCAGTACCTTCCGGCCTGTAACCAAGCCAGACTCATCTCTGTATAGCCATGTGGCCTTTCCCCTTCTCCAGGCAGGTTCTCTTAGAGCCTTGAAGCTAGCCTGAGATAGGTTAATAACAGATCTGGCCTCCCTATCTAAAGTTTCTAGAGACCCAGCTGGTCCAGACAACATAAGGCCTAACCAGAGGTGAGCTTTCAGCACAGGGCCACTTGTTCCTTGTTACTGAGACTCACCAGGCCCCACAAGCCCCACTTCCAGTGACCCCTGACTGTAACTTCAAGAATGCAGGGCCTGTTCTGGGGCTGAGCAGCCTGGCCCCTCCCCCGTCCCCTGCTAAGCAAAGTGGAAATCAAGCCAGACCAAGCTGCTTAGTAGAAATTTCCAGTCTCCTTGGCATAGCTGGAAGGGCTTGCTTGGGTGCACCTCGGAGGTGTAGCTGGGCAGGCTTAGTGGGGCTGAGGTGTGGAGGGACCCCCTAGGTGTTCCAGAAGCTGGCTTCCAACCCCCCAAGCAGCTGGGACAAAGGCTGCTGTCCTCTGTAACCAGGGGAAGCTCTCTGCTGTTCTGTTGGCCCTTCCCCGCCCCCCCCCCCCCCCCCCCGGGAGTCCATCAACAACAAAGAGGCAAGAACAACAGTGTGGAAGTCAGGCTGCAAGGTCTGCCCAGAAGCACCCAGCACCACAGTTTTTCTGGGAGAAAGCTGTTTGCCCTAGTGAGTGGCCCACTTGGTGGGCCACATGGCCTCCCAGGGGCAAGTCTTGTTAGTTCCTTGGTCGCCAAGCGCAGCAGGGGCTTGAAATGAGGGTTCTTGGGACATGAGCAGAATGTTGCTTTGTTCACAGGACTGTGTGGCCGAGCTGAGTCAGCTTCTCAAGGGCTCGTCCTGTCTGCCCATGCCCCTCACTAACCTGAGGGAATTAAGCATCAAAGTGGGAAGAACTGACTAAGTCTCAGTACTCTCTTGAACTATGTCAGAGGAGACACTTAAACATGGAAGGGGAAGGGTGAGTGGGAGGATAGATAGACGGGTGGTATGTGGATGGATGATACATGGGTGGGTGGATGAGAAGGCAGGTGACTGAATAGCTGACCCCGGGCCTGACCTATGCACTCTGTGCTGCCTGGTATATAGTTGGTTTCCAGCAGTCAGGCTTAGGGCTGTGGAAACAAGGGTGGGGACAGTGACAGCTAGACAAGGCTTTGGCCTGCAGGGCTTCCTCAAGATAGAAGCAGCCACCGAGATGCCTGGCACCCCAAGGAGCTTACAGTTACACCCAGACTACAAGATGAGGCCACCTTGTGACAACACCGTGGCACTGTGTGGGTACCGTTAAAGATAGGGATCAGAGCCCAGCGGTGGTGGTGTACGCCTTTAATCTCAGCACTTGGGAGGCAGAGGCAGGCGGATTTCTCAGTTCGAGGCCAGCCTGGTCTACAGAGTGAGTTCCAGGACAGCCAGGGCTACACAGAGAAACCCTGTCTTGGGAAAAAAAAGAAAGAAAGAAAAGGGTCAGAGTTCAGACATTTCTGCTGCACCCCTTAATTCCTGGACCATTTGCCTCAGTTTCTCCATCGGCAAATGAGACAGCAGCAGGCACTGCACAGATCCGATGGGCCAGCTGTGGTAAGGTCCTATCCAGGAAGCAGAGCTGGCCATCTGCAGTCCCTGACCACACTGTGCCACAGACTTACCTGCCAGGTGGCTTTGGACAAGCCTCAGCCACAGTTGCTCATGCACACACTCATGCTCACCTGACCTGGGCAGCTTTGGCTCTTCTGCAAGAGCATGCAGATGTCAGGATGGCCCAGAAACACTGTGCACACAGACATACTCGCACAGTGCACGCAGAAACATGCCCACAGCAAGCATATCGGTGTACATGGACACATGCCCACAGCACACAAATGCATGTACAAGGACACATATATATGAACACAGATACACGTCCGTCCACAACACACACATGGTTATGCTCTCACTGCATATTTAGCAATGCATGCAGATATGCCTCCCTATAGAAATTCACCATTGCACTCGGCCCACTGGGTATGGACAACTGCCCCAGCACCCTACCTCCTATGTATAGACACAATGCACCAGTATTCTGACCTCTGCATAGGGTCACAGTCCAGGTGCTGGTGCACACAGACACATCTGCACACCGCATATAGGCCACACAGAGCCGGGCACACTTGCCTGCAGCACACAGGCACACCCACACTCTACAGCTCCCCCCTCACCCCACCCCCGCGCACAGCAGCTCACACTCCTGCACACACTCACACCCTTGCTCCGCTGAGCGCCAACTGTTGGCGCGCGGTTGGGGGGGGGGAGAGGGTGGCGGGGGATGAAGCCCACGACTCAGCGAGGAAGAGGGGCGCGGGGGTGCGCGGGCGGGCGAGGAGATGACAGCCCGCGGTCCCCCTCGAGTCCCGGCTCATGAATATTAATGCGGCGGTAATTAAAATGCAGGGACGCAGCAGGATGGATGCGGTGCCTCCTGAGCGCTGTGCTGCGCGGGCGGGTGGAGCAGCTCCACGGCCGAGGCCCGGCCGGGGACACCTGCGTCCCGGTCCCCTCCACCCCCGCGCCCTAGGGCGGGCTGTGAGCCAGGCCGCCTTCCCGGAGCCGCCTTCCTGCGCGGCCGCTGATGTCAGAGGCTCAAAACTTTCCGCTTCCCGCCCGGCGGCCTCGGGCCCTGAGTCATCGCCGCCCCCGGAGCCCTGGCCCGAGACGTGTTTGTGCAGAACCAGGCTCCGCTGGCCGCGCCTGACGTCAGGGCCGGGGCCGCCAGGCCGCACAGCTGGGACGATGCCACCCCCGGGGGGCGGGGGGCGGCTAGAGGAGAGCGCGCACCTGCGGTTCTAGGTTCAGATGCCTGACCTTGGGCAGGGCCTTTCTGTCCCTGGGGGACTCTGACTCCCTGATCTGCTTAGTAGCAGATGCTCCACAAGACTGCACAGCCTTGTGTGGTGCGTTGTCTCCCGCCCCTGTCCCCACCCAGTACTTCCGAGGCAGGAGCATTGCTGGGAGTTGGAGAGACAGACAGAAAGAGGGAGAAGGAAAGAGACAGAGAAAGAAACAGAGAGAAAAGAGGGGGAAAATAAATTTAGTTGAATTGGAACCGTTTTAAATTCCAGTCCTCTGGAGGCAAGAGGAGAGTTGGATGTTCAAGGCCAGCCAGAGCTGCACAGTGAGTCTCCTTCTCAAAACAAAAGCAAATAAAACAGTCAAAATCTAGAGAGTAAGTGGCTAGGTCCTCACCTGATAGATTTACAGCAGGAATCCTAAAAGCTAACGCTCAGGGGAAACTGACAGACAGAGAGATTGTAAGAGCCAGGGAGCAGTGTGTCTGCAGTGAGACCCTGTCTTCGATGCATGACAAGGACGCTGCACCCATGAAATCGCAGCAATAGGATCACCTAAACAAGACCTTCATACTGACACCACCCTCAGACAAGCCAGTGGCTGCTGAGAGAGGGGCGAGCCCGCAGAGCCAACCCCAACCAGTCAGGAAGCAGCGGGTTATGTGGGTGTCAATAATAACTAAAGAAGAGGCCAATTATTTCAGAGTAAAAAAGAAAAAAATTGCAGACTTATGGAGCTGATTGTACAAGCTGGGTAAACAGAGGGTGGCAGGAGAAAGGATCCGGGCACCTGCCAGCTGTTGAGGGATGACTGTAGTTGGGAGCACTGCCCATGTCAAGTCTGGGTTCAAGTCATGGCCTCAGCTCCTGCCCCTTCCTCCACTCTCCTGCCAGAGGTACCTGGAAGACCGCACAGAGAGCAGAGAGCATTCCCAGCACCTCCAGTTTGCAGGCTCTCGGGCTGTTTGGCATTGTCCTTTTGGAACCCAACATACAGAGGGAAAACTAGACTAAGCTGAGCTGCCGTTCTCAGAGGCTGATGGGGTGGAGTTGGGGTGGCTGCAATTCCTCACCTTTGCCCAGTATCCTTCCCTGAAGCGGCAACCCCCTCACCTGGGCAGTGGCTGGGGCTCCCTGCCCACACAGGGAGCTAAGGGACTTTGTAGGCAGCTGCACCCAACCTCCCTCCCCCCCCCCCCCCACAGCCTTGCTAGAGCTCTTTCAAGTCCTCTGTGCTCATGTGCCTGGGCTCCTCCTCAAGCCTCCAGGCCTTTGCACGCTTGTGGGTGTGGTTTTCACTTCTGGAACACTCCTAGCCTCACCCTGCTGTTCCAGTTAACTCTTCCAACTCCATCTCTCTTTAGCTCTTCCCTTGAGGTGTATCTCAGTTAGCACCCCCCCACACCCCCACCCCCCCCCCCCCACACACACTACAGGCATGCACACCATACACACACACACACTGGCTCTTAAGTCAGACAGACTTTCCATGACCTCCAGCCTTGTCCCCTGGTGGCATGGGTCCTTTGAGGACAGAAACCCTGAGGTAGGCTTTTCTGGTTCAGTGCCAGAACACAGTGCAAAGTCTTGATCAGAAACTGACTTCTACTCCCTCAACCTCACAATTACCACTGTCCCAGCACCATGCTCCATCCATCCAGGGGTTATTCCTGTAAACAGCCTTCACCCTCTCTCATTCACTCATCTGACCCCTACTGCAATTCAGGGCTATGGATAAGATCATCTCTGTCTTGAACCTCAACTTTCTCATCTGTAAAATGGGACAATACTGAAAATTATCTTGTAAAAACACAGCAGTGCCATGGTGGGAAACTTGTATGGCCAAAAAGGTGAGCGAGCTTTTGAGAGATGTAGGTGCAAGCAGCCAACATGCCTACAGGTGAACCACACCTTTCCCCCTGTGCCTTTGAGTACTAAGGCCTCTTCTTTGGATTAGCAGGAACCCAGCACCCACACTAAGAGTGGGGCACATCCTTCCCCATGCAGAGATGGGAGAAACCTAGAAGAGTGGGCTTTGGCCTTTGAGAAGGTCTGCATCACCCCTCCCTAAGAACTGAACCATGCATGGAGGGTCTGCAGCAAGGACCCAGTGACCCTCAGTGTACCCAGAGTTGAGCAGAGACAGGAACCGAGGGAATCGAGACAGTGTGAGGAATGTGGGAATGAGGGCTGCTGGGATGTACCCAGGAGCCCCCATGCTCATTAATAACCATGTCTAGGAGCTAGGAATGGTGGGTCCACAGGCTGGACCAGTGACAGAGTGAAAGCAGCTCAGGCTAGACCTGAGACAGAACGGTAGGACACTTTGGTGGTCTGACCAGGTACTCAAGTCCAGCCTCTCAGTTGGATTTGGGGAACTCTCCTGAGTGGAGACGGCATTCTATAGCCACGTGGTTAACATGACTGATAAGCTGAGAACACAGGTAGGTGGACCGAAGCCCTTGTGTCCATTCTGACACGGCAGCCAGGTGCTGGGGTTCCTCACAGTCCAGGAAGCACCCAGAGCTCGATGAATCACAACAGATGAAGGGCCTGATGGACGATGACCCTTTGAAGCCACAACACTATTCTAAGGAGGTGGTAGGATCCGCACTTGGCCCACACTGAAGCTGGAGTTCTAGCTACCAGGCTTCCCTGCCTCAGCTCCTTGGCAAGAGAAGCAGGGTGCACTTCATAGAGAAGCCTGGGAGAATGGTTAGAGGCAAGTGCTTGCTGCAGGTCAGGTCATCAGAGGGACTGTCTGAAGGTCACATGACACAGCACCCCCTACCCCAGCCCGATGTTAGCTAGGGAGAATCTCAAGGGATCACCCCTTTAGCCAGCCCTATTCTGTACAAAGAAAAGCTTCCACTCAGGGAGGTTGAAACATTTGCCCAAAGACCTACAGCAAGATATTGCCCCCTCTGTCTGCAGCTAGAAGGAGGGAGGTGGAGCACCTGGGTTCTGATCTGGACCTGTAGCTTGCCTTTTGTGTCAAAGAACCTTTGTGCCTAGTGTCCTTGTCCTGGAATAACATGAGGTCCCTTTCAGTGCTAAGGCAGAGAGAGCATGTTTCAAAGAGGAAGAATAGAAAGCCCATGAATCTGGAGCCCCCTCCAGTGCCCAGTGGTCCCTCCATGATGCCGGGCATTCTGCTGAGACCCAGAGGAACAGCTGCAAACTTGGCTGCTGTGCAGCTTTCCTGCTGCACGCTGGCCAGGAGGGAAGCTAGTTGGCCACCGGATGCTCCACAGATAATCAGCTCCCGCTGTGTGATTTCTGCTGGGCTGGGGTGGGGGTGGGGGGGGGGATCAGCGACCCCCCCCCCCTTCCAGGAGGTGAGGAGCAGAAAACAGGGCTCCAAGCCAAGCAAGTGGAGAGTGCAAAGACCCAACGCAGAAAGGAACAGAATGTGCCCTACTCAATCAGAGCTGGAGCCAGTGGCTGGAGCTCAGAGCCTTAGGGGATGAGTAAAAGAGGTGGCATCCAGGGGGAGCCGGCCATCAGTGGGGTACGCTGTGGCATGGAACTCAACCTGGAAGCCAGCTCTGTTGCAGAGGGGAGAAGCAGCCCTGGCCTGAGTTCCGGGAAGATTTGCATGACTGACTTTAGGGAGGGATACCAGGTGGGCAGGGAGTGTGGGAGAGGAGGGGGCAGAGGGGAGTAGGTGTGCACAGGCTCAGGCAGTGGGAAGGGGAACTTTGGGATTGGCTTTGGGTTTCAGTGGAAGAGTCTGTAATGGCTTAGGGGTGGTGATCTAGCTAGGGTGGGTGTGGCTAGAAGCAAAGGGCAGAAGGAAATTCCAAGAAAGCAGCCCCTGGCTCCAGCAAAGACCACCCCAGCTGCACTCGCAGCCCCGGGCACTTGGTAGGAACTCTCTACTTAAGACTGATGGTTCAGAGACAAGCGTGGTTGGAGCCTTACGCCCACCCTAAGGCCCGGAGCTCAGGCCGCAGAGGCCCCTGCCTACCTCTTGGGCCCTGAAGGTTGTCTAAACTGCCTTGTGGGTACTCTCAGCACTCAGGTGACCAGAAGATGGCTGTCTGTAGGGGCGTGGCCCCAGCTGACTCTCAGACTGCAGTGCCCACTCAGTTCTGAGGGTGCACAGCCCTGCGTGTGCACAGCCCGCGGAGGACAATGAGAGGTGATACAGATAGAGCTGAGGAGCCCGGGAGGAAGCTAGCCACCAGGCGTTCCCTTCTGGGGACCGGAAATACAAACCCAGCCTTGGAGGCCTGTATCTTTCCTAGAGAAGGTTGATTTGTCAGGGTGGAGGGAAGGAATTTGGTTTAGCTATTTACTAGCCTGATTTCTAACTTGTAGACACTGAGGCAGGCCTGTGGGTCTCTGCATACTCGAGCTTCCTCAATCCAGAGAAGCCTGGGCCAGTAGCTCCCCTTGGCCACACTCCACCCTTGAACCCTAAGTTACCTTCGGTCCTTCCTAGTCCCCTCTTTGTGCCTGCCTCCAGGGGTCCTCTGCCATTGGGGGTTCAGTCCCATCTTAAATCCCTGGAGACCACAGGGCTCTCCTCTGTCACTGGTCAACTACAGGGGGTTTGCTGGGGTCTGAGCAGCTGGGCGCAGTTCCACCTCTCCTG
>JADRCD010214687.1:27389-58964 GCA_019843815.1 Montemys delectorum | reverse complement strand
CTCCCTCTCTCTCCCTCTCTCTCTCTCTCTCTCTCTCTCTCTCTCTCTCTCTCTCTCTCTCTCTTTTCTGCAATAAAACCCTAAAACCATGGATTGCCTCCTTTCATCTATCTATCTAATTTCCCGCAGGAAAGCCTTCTAGCTTTAACAGCTGCCAGACCGGACCAAGAGCTCTCGACCACAGGAGAACCACCCAGCGCCTCCTCCTTGCCCCCCCTTTTTCAATGAGTCCCAGGGACGATGGTCTGCTCCCTCCCATTCCCAATGGACTGGGGTTATGTGGCTTCTCTCAGCCAGACGCCCATCCAGAGTGGAGAGCGCAGAGCAGCAGTGTCCCTCGTCCACCTGACCAGGGTCTCCCAGCTCTGACTCGACACCGGTCTCTCCCACCCCTTTATTTTCCCACTGCCTGGCGCCCTATAATTACTCACCTTTAACCTATCACAGTCGTGCTAAGAATGTGCTTCTAGTTTTTAAAGTGAAAGTAAAAATATGAAAATAGCATTAATCAACCAACCAATCAATCAATTTCTCCTTCTTCCTAAACCTACTGATCTTATTTTCATAGGAGAATAGCTCTGTCTAAGCTGGCCTTGAACTCATAACCCTTTAGCTTGATTTACTATGGAGCTGTTCTAAGCATGTACCACCAAGTCCAGATCATTTTTCTTGTTTTTAAATGCTGCATTCTAATCCAGATTACAACAGCCTGTTTTAGTTACTTCGCTAAATAAAATTTGTGACTAATATTACAGAGGCAACATGCTGCAAGAGGATTTCTTCTGGCTTCCGGCTCTTGTGCTGAGGGAAGGACGGCTGCGAGAACCTGACAGCTAGCTTTCTTCTCAACAGAAAGAACTCAGAGCTCAAGATAGAAGCAGACGCTTTAACACCTATCCCAGCGAGTTCTACATGCCAGGGAACTCAAATATGAACAACAAATATATGGTTTGAATATATGTGGACGATGAATGTATGGTCTCTAGTTAAGGGTGCTGTTTTGAAAGGCTGTGAAGTTGTTTGAAATAAGAACCCATTTGGCACATGTAGGGACTAAAATATATCATCAGTGCTCTAAGTAGCATGCTTCCCTGAAGTATATCCCCAAGTTATATAGACAGTCACATCTATTTTCATTAAGTTGTTTGCATCAGGTATTCTGTAATAGTAATGAGAGGAGTAAGTAACACAGCTATGTCCCCAAAGTTCTACCAGCTCTGAGATCAACACCACCAGCTGGTGACCAAGTGTTCAGACGCACGAGCCTGAGGGGACATTATTTATGCAAACCATAATACAACCACATCAATGTAGGCATGAACAAAATCACAGCCATAACTTATACTGGATGCTTTGAAATCCACGTTCACAGCTCTACACTCGGAGAGTTTTACACTTTTCTTCAAGGAAATAATTATGTGGAAGATTTATGAATCTCTAGGATAAAAAAAAAAACCTGAGAACCAGAGACTGAAAGACATTGACACATTGTTTGTTTTACTATTGTTGATGTTTTATGTCTCACTCGATATTTATCTTAATCATCTTTAATATTAATGAATAGTGCATATTTTTGCTGAATAATTGTTATAAGAATATCACAATAAATTAACATAGAATAGCTATTAATATGAATTTGCAACTTAAGCATTTGCACATCAATTAATATTTTACATACTTTATTATACTTGACACTTATTTCAATGTCATGTGTTATAACAAGTACTATTAATATTTTAGAAATCATGACCATTTTGTAGTCGGATCACAAATGATTTGGACTGACCCTAAGTAATTTCCAAGTAGTTAGTGTTTGAACAAAATTGTTACAATACATGTAAAATGTCTTATTAATATCCAGAAAGAGTGGGTTTAGTTTCTCAATCCACCATCTGTGACCTCCAAGCCCCCAAACAGTTCTTGTAGCTCCCTGGGAAGCAAGAGTGATATCATATCTTGTAGAATTGAATTTCCCTTCGTGTTTTACTGCTTATCATCCTTGGCCTCCCTTCTTCCCTGCTCTGATGTGTGATACTATCATGGGTGCTGAAATCTACAGATGAATGCACTGGAGCCACTGATGGGCACACTTGAGGATGCACAGGTCTCTGTCAAGGACCACCACATTACATCATAAACTGCCTACACCACAGGGGCTACACTGCAAGGGCTGCGAGCAGCCGTGCTCTGACACAACCCTCAGCATTTTCTGATTGCAGTAGCACCATTCCAGCAGTCGTTTCTGTGCTTGAGTGGAGGTTGAAGTGGAGCTATATCTAAGACATTGCTCATGATACAATGGGTGTGGGGGAATTGCAGAGACAGGGAGGGATGGAAAATTCCCAAGCTGTGGGGAATAAGTGTGCCTTTATTGGGAAACTGAATTCAAGCTCGAATGTGTTTCAACCTTCAGCCATAATTGGAACTGCTCAGTAGCCAGTGTCTTTGCATTTGCCTTGAGAAATTATCACTCATGTTTACTGTGTGAACATCAAGTTTATAAGTTGCTCAAATGGGATAGGATTCAAGTTAATACATAAATTACTTTCTACACTTAAGCCTAAATGTGGGTAATTTAAGTTGCATGGGCTTGGGACGATTAAAAAGGTGAGAGGAAGAAGCTAGACAATATCATCTTTCTCTACCACATGGACTTTTGTGCCATTTTGTCCCTACTATGTTGAACTGTGTCCTCTGAAACTATAAGCAAGATAAACTTGTCCTCCATTTAAGCTGTTTTTACCAAATATTTGGCCGGAGCCATGACAAAGCTTATCACTTTATCCCCAAAGCTTTCAACCTCTATTTTTCTGTAGTCATATGACTCCAAGTTGAACATCTGAAAATTTGAGATTTGGAATTTTCAAAAATCTAAACTTTTGTGAGTGTTGATGTGATTCTACAAATCAAACAGTCCATACCTGACTTCAGTGATGAGCCGTTGCCAAACAGAGTCCCTAGAATACTGCATCCAATCACTCAGTCTCTGTGTAAAAGGACAGGAAACAAATGGGTCTCATCTTTATACGTGAGTCTTCTCTTCTGGGTCAGAACTCCATTATATATAGACAAATAACTCAAGCTCCAGGAAATCTAAAACTCTTCGGGACCAAGCATTTCAGATAAAACATACCCAACATGTGCCACATATCTAAAATAAATCCCACAAATTCCTCAGTGTTATTTTACATGTAGATGACTTATTCCGAAGGTCAACTGGAAAAAACTAGGAAAAACACTGTCTCAAACAAACAAACAAACAAACAACAACAACAACAAAAACTAGGGAAGAATACTTTTATCTACAATTAGGCGGCTTAATTCTTTTGATACAAATTTATATAGTCCTTAAATTACTTTTATGTATCTGCAGGCCTTTCCACTCAGCCAGTCACTTTGTTCCCAGAAATAACAACTCTGAGATTTAATATTTCATGAGTAAATGCCTATGCCAGAAGTCTTAGCTTATTCCTGCTAGCTAATGACTTAATTACCTATTCATTCTATTCTAAGTCATCATACGTGGTTGATTATCTCTCCTCAGGTTCAAGAATCTTTCTCCATCAGTCTTCGTGGAAAATCCCTGCATTTATTTCCCAGAATCCTATCTTTCTTTCCCTAATGTCCTACCTTCTAATCCTGCCTCAGCTCATTGGCCATAGGATTTTTATTGACAGATGATGCTACCAAACAGTACATAACGATGCTCTCTACACTTTTGATTCATTCATCGTCTAATCTTCACTTTTGTTGTTGCTGTTCTTACACTCTTGAAAGCATGCCACGATTTGCAAACTTCAAACTAAAAAAAAAAATATTTCTCTCCAGATTCCAGGAGTAAATGAAAATAAGAAATGAGAAGGAAATGGCATGACTGCTCGTAGGGATGGTGGAGGAAAATGTTTATTGCAGATAAACAGGAGAGCATAGCCAGAGGTAGACACATCGGAGAATCCAGAGCAGACAGGACACTGAGCTATGTGAGGGCTCAGAGAAGGGCAAGGGGAGAGAAGCACTGACCAAGAAGGGCAGCCTGGGATAAGAGACTAACCATGAAAGTGGCTTAGCCAAAATGGCTGGATTATATAAGGGAAGCCCAGCCCCTGGACTGGAGAAGTTCAGAATGGGGTTGGGAGTGTGCCGTACCCTGAAACAGGTAGGGACTGAGGAATGCCAGGAGAACATGGCTGCCAGGTTCACTTGGATATGTTAAATAGGTTCTACAGATATTTATCCCAGGGTTTGAGACAACATCAAGGTCCAAGAGAATTCTCTCATGAAAGGCAGATTCCCATTCAGCTTTTTATAGCTGCCATTAGGGACTACTAACCTGAGCAGTACTATCCAGTAGTCAAGCAAATGTGGTCTTATTCGCTTTTCGTTTTTGTTTTTTAAGATTTATTTATCTTTATTTCATGAGTATTTTGTCTTCATTTATGTAAATGCATCAGGAGCATGCCTGCTGCCTGCTGAGGTCAGACGAGGGCATCAGTTTTACGAGTGGTTCTGAATCGCTGTGTGACTGCTGGAAACTGAACCCCAGGTTTTCTACAAGAGCAGTAAAATGATCATTGTAACTGTTGACCTATGGCTGGAAAGCCATTGGGCTGGGTTTTTGTGCGTGGGCCCCGGGCAGCTTACTTGTATGGATCGGCAGCAACACAAGGGCACAACTAACAGGACAGACTGTGTTAGCCTGGTTGCCACGATGAACATGCAGTGTCTGTCCCCGGTGGGTGCTTATACACATTCCTTTTCTTTTCAGATCACCTGGCTTCACAGAAACAATTAACCTCCTGTAATGAGGTTAAAGCTCTTTCTTTTCTCACATATCTTCAGGTACAGTGCACATTTTCAACCCATTCCAGGTGCTACCAAATTCCACCTTCTACACTTAAATGAATATAGTCCTGTATGGAGTTGGGTCTATAACGATATCACCCTGAGCACATTCGATCTGTCCTATATGGAGGTGGAATGATGAATCAGGGATAGGATGTACGCTTGTATGGCATAAATGGAAGTCAGGGTACTGGAGGAAGCCTTCCCTGTTCAGGAAGAGCTGCTGGCCCTAATGTGCTTGTAATATGCATGTGAACTTTGAGATGTTGTCATGCGGAAGGAATCACACTTCTGCAACTCACTTCCACCACGCAACGCCCAGGGGAACTCTAACCCAGACTTTGGATGAAACCCATACATCTGTGAACTTGATATTCAACGTCACTGGATGCTGTGCAACTCAGGGTGCTCCTCTCTGCTCCTGCTTCCTACCTCCTCCAGGTTCCTGGCAGGAAGTCCCAGACAAGGGATGGGATTACAGAGAGCAGTTCAGCTTCCCTGTTTAGTACAAAGAGCTATGGAGGCGGGTAAGAAGGCTGAACTGGGAGTGGGCATTGTTAAAAGGGGAACCACTGACTTCCTGTGAGCATGGGTTCTTCTCACCCCAGAGTGCAACAGGGAGGAGGTCATTGACTTCACCTTAGAGGCTGCACATAAACACCTCTAATCCTGGGGCTGCAAGGTCCTTTGCATTGGGGGTCAGAAAGGCTCTCTCTAGTAACATAGAAGACCCCATGTTCCTACTGCTAAGGCCACCAAGCTTCTGGTCTCACATGTCCCTCAGCTGCCGCCACAGTTGTGGATCCGTGCCTCTCATTATGAGCTTACAAGGTTCACAGCACATGCTTTGCAGCTGCACCACCCAGCTAGAGGCTGAAGCTAGGGGAGCATGGCAGGCTGAGATCATTTCCGCCCACATCAGAAGGGAGAGAGAAGTTTGCGGAGAGCTACCATGAGCCCTCCACCAACTGCTTTACATCTTCTAGGCCAAGATTTCTCATTCTTCACCATGCATCATTGATGGGAGACCACATGGGCAGAGCTCTGTGGTGGGAGCTGGCTTTAAAGATGCATGGGTTTGGGGCGTAAGAGTTCTTCCCTTACCTTTGCTTTCCAGCAGCTCTGTTCAACATATCTCAGCTCTGATTCCCACTCACTCTTGGGATTTGGTGGCACTGTACACGTTCTGGGCACATGGGCAAAAGGCAGAGAAAAAGACAGCTGGTAGGGGAGGGGAAAGTAAGTGGAAGGGATAGGGAGGTTGCTGGAGAGGGAGAGAGCAGGAGTGTGAGCGAATACATCAACCAAGATTCTTACAATATCACAACATGAAAGCAAAGGAGAGAAAATACTATCTCTTGATGAAAAGTGTTGTCGTTGTTGTTCTTTTAATAGAGAACAGAAACTTGTTGGTAGCAGAGACAGAAAATGGGAAGCAATTATAAGACACAAAAATGTGAAAATCTGGGATTAAGGGGAAATCGGGAGTTCTTTTCCTTCATCCACAGCTACCCTTTCTCACTGAAAGTTTCAGGAAGAGCCTGAGAAGTTCCCCGCCCCCGCACCCCCTCCCCCCCCCCCCAACCTGCCATTGTGCAATGAGTCAGCTGTAGGGGTCTTTATCTTTGCTTCTGCTTCCTGGGTGACCTTTTCCTTGACCTGCCCCACCCCCGACACTTAAACCATAATTGCTGCCCCATCTCCTTTCCTGTTCTCTGTCTTCTCACTCACCCCACTCCAGCAAGCATCCCTGATCACTTCCTCCTTCAAGCCACAACACCAGGACACTCCAGTCACACCACCTTTTAACTGTTTGCTTACAAGTCTGTTTTCACTTCTAGAGCGTGAGGTGCTGGTCAGTGTGGGCTTTCTTTTGCCTTAGTTTTTGTGCTCTGAGATCCTATGACCAATACCAAAAGCATCCCTCAAAGAGTAAATACAGGAATGCTCCAGAGGGAGAAAGTCTTCCTCTGCCTTGTCCTATCACAAAATCCGTGCTGCTCAAAGTCCTAGAAAACAGACAACTCACTTGTTAAAAACAAATTATTTCAGGACATGACTAGATACAACTACATGTGTGTATACACAAAGTACTATAATTTTTCACAATTCTTGGCTTGAATTTAACATGTTTTAGTTTCACACTGAGAATTTATGTAGTAGCCAGAGAAGTGCCAAAATTCAACCTTTCTCGGCTTTGCAATTTTAAGTCCAGAAAAAAGAGTGTGGGTGGAAAAAGTCTCTTTCTTAGAAATACTAACCAAGTCATTCCTCTACAGTGATCGGCATAAATTTCGATTGTAGAACCAATGCCTCTGGCCAAGAGAGAGACCTTTTGAATGGTTGGATCTCAGTGGCACACTGCATCTCTGTAATGACATGTTGTAAAACCAGAGAAACTAAAGAAGAGGAGGAGGAAGCAGAAGAAAAGAAGAAGCAAGAGGAGGAATTACGATGCCCTGGTGACTTTGACTCACAGAGATCTGCATTACTGACTATATGCTCTGAGAACATAACATGTTTTAAGCCACTTCCACATTTAAAACACTTTGCTAGACTCCTGACATAAAATTTCATATAATCCAAGCTCTAATGCTATAAGGTAATACATATTCCTTCCTTTGAAGAGATTGTGTTAAGAAAACAAAGTCTCTTTTTAATGTATCATCTATCCAAAGAAGAACAAGGTGAGCACGTCTTCACTCTTTTGGAGAACATATTCAAGGGACATCAGATGAAAAGTGAGCAAATAAAGGAGCTAAAAAATGTCATATCCTGAAAAATAGTAATAAAGAAACAGGAGTTAAGACAAAGCAGAGAATGGGGGTTAAGGATGTACTTCGGTATGGAGGGTCAAGGAAAGACTTCAGGAAACAAGGCCTGGTCGCACAGAGTAGGCAGTACAGAGATGTGTCTGAACTCAGCACATGGAATCAGGTCAGGGTGAACTCAAGACGGACACACAGAAGTTACAGTCAAAACCCACATAGCACCATAGGCAACACCAGGGTGGGGCTGAAGCTTGCATGGCCCTTTGGGTTCTAATAAAGAGTTCAGTTTTATTCCACTTTCAAGGCCAAACCTAAACAGACTTAATGACAGCAAACAGCAGTTACCCACATTTGAGAAACTTTCAATTGACCTCTGTTGGGAATCATGGGGACCAGGGCAAGGGTGAACACATAGAGAGTTCAGCAGAGGAGCAATGTTGGCTAGACCCATTGACAGTGGAATTTGATAGACGTTTTAGAGGTGGGATTGGGAGACCTGGCTTCTAGGTTAGCCTGAGCTCTTTAAAATATGGATTTGGAATGATAAAACAGATACTCTAAGATGATTTAGTGCCTGGACTGAATGACAGTGTCATTGGAGGGTACCTACTCCAAGGGGGAGACACAACTTTGCATATGACAGTGTTTGTTGTTACTGTCAGCAGACAATGTGGCAAAGTGATAGTGATGTGTGTCCTTCAGGGATAAGGCTTTTTATCCCTGGGGTGTCTTATCTACATACCTTCTCTTTCTGTCATTAAATGCAAGAGGCAGAAGCCCCAGGGAATAAGATAGCTTAGGACAGAGGCAACAGAATCTTTGAGTGTGTAGGTATTTGCTGTCAATCCTAGGATACCACCTTAGATTGTCTTGTAAGAGAGAAACAAGCATGTCCCCATTTGTGTTTGAGTATATATAAGTGTTATTGTTCTATAAAGTGATGTTGACAGTGCTTAGAGTAAAAAGGACTTCCATTGAAACAGGACTGTATCTATCAATGATAATTTAAGTTTTACAAGCTCACTTCTTCTTGGACACATTGTGGAATTTTTTTTCTTTGTAAACAGGAAGAAGAAGAAGAAAGGTGCCAAATTAAACACATGTAGCAGCCCTGGTTTTGGCATCTCAAGGTAGGGGTTCTGAATTACCACATTCCTTTGTTCTCTGTAGTTTAAATTATATCAAACTTCATTCCTAGGCAATTCATCCTCTGTACTGTGGTTGAACAAAGTGGCAAGAACTTTAGGTTCTGCAGAAGTATCATAATTTATTCCTGTATTCATTACAATAGCAAATGACTATAATCCATTTCAGAATGTCGGCTAGGGGATCTATCTTGATGGAATGTATGGTTTTATGAAAAATGTAGAATCATTTAGATAATTACTAAACAATATAACAAGTAGTGTGAAAAAGACAAAAATTTCACTGGAAAAACACTGATAAGATCTTTGATTTCTTTAAAGAACTTGAGCAATAGAAGGAACGGAAGATGGTAGCTAGAAATCAGGAGGAAATTGGGAATTTAAAGCAGACAGCCATTGATGAGCTCAGGGCGACCATGTCAGAAAGCATCACATACTAGGCCCAAGCAGTTCCACATGTAAGAGGTTTAATTGAGAGGGAGAGAGAGGACAGTAGCACGGAAAGAGAGAGGAGGGAGAGAGAGAGAGAGAGAGAGAGAGAGAGAGAGAGAGAGAGAGAGAGAGAGAGAGAGAGAGAGAGAGAAAGGAATGTTCCCCGTATTTATATGAGTGGTGACTTATGGCCCAGGTAAAGGTGGGAGGTGAGCCGGTGAGCCCAATGGATTCTGGGAATATGGTGGCTGTTGCTCTGGCAACAGGTCTCTGAGACCCGCCCATGAGTTGCCACAGGCTTTGAACGCTAACAGCCATCGTCTGTAAACTCTCTTATCTTGAGGAGACCAGGGTAAACACTAGGTTGAACCAATGTCTCTGAGACTGGGATGAAAGACCACAGAGATTGTGAGAGTGGGAGCCTCAAAAGGAGAGGAAACAGCCATGCCGAATCCATGTACTGGAGGAGGATCAGGTACAGAGGGTGATCTTAATAAAAAGTCATGGCGATTACATTGCAACATGAGAATAATTAAAGATGACTAAATAAAGCATGGGCAATCATGCTAGGAGGCTATTTTGTATTATTTAAGAGATGTGAGAAGCAGGCTGCAGAGATTGCTCAGAGAAGCTAGAAACATGCTGTTTTCCTGAGGACCCTGGTTCCATTCCCATTATTCACATGGCAGAATAACAGTCTGTAAGTCTAGATCCAGGGGCTCCTACACCTCCACACAAACATATATGTAGGCAAAATACCATTGTACATTAATAAAAGAAGAAATTTGAGAAACACAGTCAGAACTGATATATACAGACAGAAACAGATAATAAACTGAAGAGATGTTTAGGGAGTGACATTGGAAAGGTTTCACAACCAGGAGCATCAGTATGACTGCTCTTTGGAACTTTACAATTTGCCATTCCCATTTGGGAGGAGCTTTTACTCTGAGCAAACCTAGAACAGCTGTGTTGCTTTCCTGTATTCTCTCTGCTGTGTCTCTGAATCTCATTCATTTAAGAGCATTTCTTGCCTTATATAAAATATATGAACATTGCTCAGTAAGGGCACATCCTGTAGTCAGCAATGTTTTCACACTAATCTGAAAAGAGCACCAACTCTCCTGTTTACATCCTGTAGCACAGAGTCATTTCCACAAGGGCTCTGTTCTTCCACCCCACAGCTTTACATTTCAACCTCATGTCGGTCTTCACTCTGTCACCTCACCCCTTCCTTTGTGCAAGCCCTTTGTCAAATTTGCAGAAAGGAGAGGGTAGGATAAGGTCTTGGGGGATACCTCTCTCCTCCATTGGCATCTCCTTGTCTCCTTTGGGATTAGAAGTCAAATGCACATTTTGCAGTGTTAAGTCTATATAGGACCTGCTCTGTTTAGTCTTCCTTGCTCATTGAATGCCTGTTTAGCTAATTAATACATTTAGTACTTAAACAAAGTAACATGTTATCACTAGTTTAGAATTATGGGGAATTAATCAGTTTTAGAACTAGTGTTTAACTCTGTTGAGCATCAGACCCAATCTTTCTTTCATCCCATATTAAAGATGTGCAGAGTAGAAGGCAGGTCTATCTAAGATTTAGAGTTATACTGTCCAGAGCTGGAAAGACAACCAAGGTAGCAACATCTTCCCTATTATAAGGCTTGGCATTGGACAGACTTATTTTTTAATGAATGTATTTTATGTGTATGGGTGTTTGTATACATGTATTTCTGTGCATCATATGTGCCTGGTGAATCAGAAGCCAGATAAAGGTGTCAGATCCCTGGAGCTGGAGTTAACCATGGCTGTGAGCTATTACATGCATGCTTGGAATTTAACCCTGCCCCTCTAGAAGGCTGTTCAGTTCTCTTGTCTTCTGCACCATCTCTCTGGCCCCCAATAGATTGATTTTTCTTTGTATTTTCATTAAACACAAAGACAGAAGAGCAAATTTATTCAGTAAAGCAGACTTCTTTATTCAATAGAATGTTGGGTTTGTTTTTAACCTTTCTTTTTAAAATATTTATTCTTTATTTTTATTTGTTACCAGTGGTTTACAGGACCCACAGAGGCATGAAGAGTGTGTTGTGTCACCTGAAATTGGAGTTACAGACAGCTGTGAGCTGTCACTGGGGTTCTGGCAATTGGACCTGGAGTCTTTTGAAGGAACATCTAGTGATCAACGACTCATCTCTTCAGACCCAGTTCAGAAGTCTTTAAATGTCAAAATGCAAGAATTCAAGAATGTTGGGCTGGAGAGATGGCTTGGCGGATAAGAGCACTGACTGCTCTTCCAGAGGTCCCGAGTTCAAATCCCAGCAACCACATGGTGGCTCACAACCATCTGTAATGAGATCTGATGCCCTCTTCTTGTGTGTCTGAAGACAGCTACAGTGAACTTACATATAATAAATAAATACATCTTTTAAAAAAAGAATTCGCGAATGTGCATTTTTTTTCAAATAATAAAGATGTAAAAAGTATTTTCTGTTATGTTCTCCTGGAAAAAGGTTTTGCTCATTGGTGATAATGTTTATTAAATCTGTAATTGTGAACATTAATTCAATTATGGATCAACATTGCTTTTGTCAGTATACTTTGTCGAGAGATCAAGCACAAGCTTCCCCGCATCCTGACAGCTTCTATTTTGATCAACACCTACTAACCCATGATTAGACATCACAGTCTGCTACCAACACGTTAGGTTTACAGTGAGAGGGGTAGATATGTATAAACATAAAGGAACACATCGCTGGAATTGGAGAAAATTAACAAGTTTCTGAGGTTGTGAGGAGCATAGAGGGATTTATTTTTAAGTGGGATGTGCGATGATGATCAGGGCATCTATGAGGAAGTTGAGCTGTGGATAAAGAATGCTCCAGGGCAGTAGGAAAAAGGCAGGCATGTAAAGAAACAGGAAAAGGCCAGCATGTCCATAGTACGGGAAAGGTGGGCGACAGAATGAAATGGGTTGATAATGTACCCAGAGGCTGAATTTTATTCAATTAAAATGGGGAAATATTGATGTATCTTAAACAAGGTTTAATATAACCTGATTGATATTGATAGAAGTTGAATTTCTCCTTAGAAGGACGCTTGGAAGGAGGTAAGATAGAAGCTTGGAGATCAGTTAAAAAGCTCTTTCAACAGTGCTAGGGCCCTGTCTTGCCTCTTCCAGTTGACAGGGGAGCAGAGTTAACAGGTGTCTGAGACAGAGGGAAAGGATTTCTTCATACAGTTGTAAAAGAAAAGGATAAATAAAATGGAAACTCTTTTAGAAAAAGTTACTGTGAGTATACTGGTACATTTATAGATAAGATTGAAAAATCGAGGCAAGTTTTAAGAAAGGATGGATGAAGACTTCCATTGTCTGCTGGATTGGTTCCAAGGCAGGCAATGGATTGTCAAGAATGTGGCAACAAATTTAAGTTTAGAGACTCAACAGTAGCTGATATTTCTATGTGTAAAGCACGTGAGAACCCGCACGAAACAGCTCAGAGACAGCCCTAATACTGTACCCGAATTAGTGCAACAAGATGCCGTATGCAAAAGTGTTCATACAAACCAGAGCAACTTTGACAGGCCAAGCAGAAAACCTGGTTCATAAATCAGAGCGGCAAGTACTTCCTGGGTGCTAAAGACTAATGAGGGACTGTGTTTTCCACTCTAACAAGGTAGGGCCTGAAACATGCCTAGTTTTGATGACCTTTTTCTCCTATTGCTAGGCAAATGATTGTCTTCCACCAGAAGCTCATTTTTTGAGTGAACAATGTTAACGTCCACTTCTGAAGTTAACGTCATGTAAGCTGTTTTTCCCAGATATAAACTTTCTTCTACTTGACAGTATACAAAAAGAAACTATGCACCATTTACAAGTCAAACAAAGAGAAAGTTTTAGTGTTTTTAGTTGGTCTGCAAAAAATAGTTTAGTGGTACAAACTGTAGCACTATAGGCTTATGATGTTTGTAATCTTTGAAAAAGTTAAAACTGCCTTCAAAATTACTTTTTCTATTAAAATTTACAGGTGCTGACCAATTTACAAGAATTTACATAAGCTAAAAACAATCTTAATAAACAGCATAGATTGTATCTGAAATACTACTTTCATGTGGAAAAGAAATACTAAAAAAGATTTTATATCAACATTTAACTTTTATTTATAACTTTATTGTCTTATCTACAACACACTTGTAGTGGCTTACTGCCTAAAAGCTCCAGTTTAGATTATAATCCACAAAAACCTGATTCTGCAAATAGGATACAATTTTATCTTTGATGTTTCACTTTTCTGCTGTTTCCTATCATGAGGAAAATGAAACCAGGAAAACAGAAGTGAAGCAAAGTGCACAGTTCAGTGTGCTATCAGGAAGCATAGGGAACTTCGCGTCTTTCCAAAACATCTAAGTCGGAGGCTTTCAAGCAGTTCGTAAACAAGTCGCTAACTGGTGTTATGTTAGTGTTCCCACTACGGCAGTGCAAAATGTATTGTTTCAACACAAAATCCAAAGCATCCTCCAGAGTCTATCAAAGCAAGGTGTGTAGTGCTAATCAACACACTAACTCAGACACACTCCAGACAGTCTTCAGGGAGTCCAGTGAAGACTTAAGGCAACCGTCCAGGATTTCAAGACTCCACAGCAGCTTCACTGAATCAAAGATTTCATTTGCTTCAAGTAACTGAATAGCTAGCTTGAATCTTAGCTTGACAAGAACTGAGCTAGACTATGGTCTCCCGCCAGTTACACTAAGCACGGGTTGCGTAGATGCTTTTC
This sequence comes from Montemys delectorum, assembly GCA_019843815.1. Classification (NCBI taxonomy): domain Eukaryota; kingdom Metazoa; phylum Chordata; class Mammalia; order Rodentia; family Muridae; genus Montemys; species Montemys delectorum. Next base: position 45,004 of record JADRCD010214687.1, on the reverse strand, counting down.
AAACTTCCACGTAATTCTTCAGTATAAGCGTGTGGTACAGGTGCCTTGACATTCTATCAAACCGTACTCATTCAGGTCATTTCTCAAAAATATACTTTATGCTGAAAAGTCATGCCATGATAATTCTCATCATTGATGTAAACATTTAAAAGTACATTTTTAAATCAAGGAGTTTATTAAAAATGTCATAATAAATGCATATGCAATATTTATATGAATATGTATTAAAAAAAACTCAAAACAAGAACATTAAAAGTAAAACCATGATGGTGATAAACAAAGTGAATTATGATGAATTGTTTTTTTTATTTCTTGGAAGAATTTAAAAATTAGAGACCAGTTATTTTTTTCAGGGTCGTAGCTCTCAAAGATAGAGCACTGTTCAGATCTCTCTTGTTTTTCAATCTATGTCATGACTTTAAAAATTGATCTTTGATCATATGAACCTTCTGCTTCTCATGCACCTCTCTGGCGGTATCAGTTCCATCAAAGGTTCTTCAACATAGATGTACTTATTTCTCCATATCATCAGGCCTTGGGATGGTTTTGACCATACAACTGAAATCATTTGAGTGTTCTAGTCAAATTCTATAGCATAATGCTTAAGAAAGCCCTTGAAGAGGTCCCCGAGACTTGATTCACTCTTTGAGAGGTGAGGAGGAACACACATGGGGCATGATGCCCAAGAGGCAGCATTACAGAGCTACTAAAAGATTCTGGGTAAATGGTTTTGGAGGGATGGAATATGCTCAGGGAGGGTTTTTAAATACTCCAAAAGCATTAAAACAAGACTATAGCTGCTTAAAAGTGCCACAACTGGCATCATTTATCCCATGGTAACTTGCCCACTTCTTTTTTATTATTAAATTATTTTCTTTATTTACATTCAAGATGTTCCTCATTTCTCCCCCCTCCCTAAGTTAGACTTCCCCTCCCCTTTGCTTCTGAGGGGGTGCTCCCCTACTCCCCCACCCACCCACCAACATCCCCCTTCCCTGGGGCATCAAGTTTCTACAGAATTAAACACATCCTCTCCCACTGAGGAAAGACAAGGCAGTATTCTGCTATATAAGCGCAGGGTGCCACAAATCAGCACATGTGTGCTCTTGGTTGATGGCTCAGTCTCTGGGAGCTCCCGGTGGTCCAGGATGGTTAATGCTGTCAGTTTTCCTATGGGGTTGCCATCCCCTTCAGCTCCTTTAGTCCGTTCCCTAACTCATCTGTAGGTGTTCCTGATCCAGGTCCAGTGGTTGGCTGTAGGTACCTGCATCTGTCTCAGTCAGCTGCTGATAGAGTCCCTCAGAGGGACTAGCCATGCTAGGCTCCTGTCATCCATGTCCTTTTGGATCTAGGTTACCTCACTCAGGATGATAGTCTCTAGTTCCATCCATTTGCCTGCAAAATTCATGATGTCTTCAGTTTTAATAGCTGAACAGTATTCCATTTTGTAAATAAATCACATTTTACGCACCATTCTTTGGTTGAGCAACATCTGGGTTGTTTCCAGCTTCTGGCTATAACAGATAAGGCCGCTATGAACTTAGTGAAGCAGTGTCCTTACGTTATGGTGGGATATCTTTTGCATATGTGTGTGTGTGTGCGTGTGCGTGTGCGTGTGCGTGTGCGTGTGCGTGTGTGTGTGTGTGTGTGTGTGTGTGTGTGTGTGTGTGTGTGTGCTTGCGTGAGCGTGTATGTATGTATATATTCTCAGGAGTGGTATAGCTGCGTCTTCAGGTAGAACTATTTCTAATTTTCTGAGGAAGCACCAGACTGATTTCCAGAGTGGTTGTTCAAGTTTTCAATCATATCAGCAATGGAGAAGTGTTCCTCTTTCTCCACATCCTTGCCAGCATGTACCATCAGTTGAAGTTTTGATCTTAGCGATTCTAATTGTTTTAAGGTGGAATCACAGGACCGTTTTTGGTTTGCATTTCCCTGATAATTAAAGGTGTTGAACATTTCATTAAGTGCTTCTTGGGTATTTGAGATTTCTATGTTGATAATTCTCTGTTTAGCTCTGTACCCCATTTTTAACTGGGCTGCTTGATTCCTTTGGAGCCTGCCTTCTTGAGTTCCTTGTATATTTTGGATATTAGCCCTCTGTTGGATGTATGGGGAGGGAAGAACTTTTCCCAATCGGTAGGATGCCATTTCATGTTCATTGCCTTACAGAAGCTTTTTGGTCTCCTGAGGTTCAATATGTCAATTCTTGATCTTAGAGCCTGAACCATTAGTGATCTGTTCAGGAAACTTTCCCTTCTGCTAATGCATTTGAGGGTATTTCCCACTTTCTCTTCTGTTATATTCAGTGTATCTGGTTTTATACAGAGGTCCTTGATCTACTTGGACTTGCGTTTTGTACAATATGGATAAATTTGCATTCTTATACATGTTGACTGACAGCTGAACCAGCAGTGTTTGTTGAAGATGCTTCCTTTTTTCCACTGGATGGTTTTGGCTTCTTTGTCAAAGATCAAGTGTCTACAGGTGTGTGGGTTTATTTCTGGGTCTTCAGTTCTATTCCACTGATCAACCTGTACCAATACCATGCGGTTTTTGTCACTATTGCTCTGTAATACAGCTTGAAGTCAAGGATGGTGATTCCCCCCAAAAATTCTTTTATTGTTGAGAATTGTTTTCATCATCTTATGTTTTTTGTTTTTCCATATGAAGTTGACAATTTCTCTTTCCATGTCTGTGAAGAATTGTGTTAGATTGCATTGAATCTATAGATTGCTTTTGGGAAGATGGCTAGTTTTACTCTGTTAATCCTACCAACCCATGAGCATGGGAGATCTTTCCAACTTCTAAGGTCTTCTTCAATTTCTTTCTTCCGGTCCTTGGGGTTCTTGTCATACCGATCTTTTACTTGCTTGGTTAGAGTTACACCAAAGTGTTTCATATTATTTGTGACTATAGTGAAGGATGTTGTTGGCATAATTTCTTTCTAAGCCCATTTGTCATTTGTAAAACAGATGGCTACTGATTTGTTTGAGTTAATTTTATATCCAGACACTTTGCTGAACTTGTTTATCAGCTGCAGAAGTTATCTGGTAGAATTTTTGGGGTAGCTTATGTATAGTATATCATCCACAAATAGTGATACTTTGACTTCTTCCTTTCCATTTTGTATCCCTTTAATCTCCATTTGTTGTCTAATTGCTCTAGCTAGAACTTCAAGTATAATATTGAATAGGTAGGGAGTAAGTTTTCCCTTTTTTTTAAGGGGGGATGCTTTAAGTTTTCTCCATTTAATTTGATGTTAGCTATCAGCTTGCCATATATTGCTTTAATTGTACTTAGGTATATGCCCCAGATCCATGACTTCTCTAATACCTTTCACCTGAAGGAATGTTGGATTTATCAAATGCCTTTTCAGCATCCAATGAGATATTCATGTGATTTTTTTTTCTTTCAGTTTGTTAAAATGGTGGATTATAATGATGAATTTTTGTATATTGAACTATCCCTGCATCCCTGGGATCAAGACTTTTTAATCTTGATGGATGATATTTTGGTGTGTTTCTGAATTCAGTTTATAAGTATTTCATTGACTATTTTTTTTAATCAGTGTTTCATAGGAGAAACTGGTCTGAAGTTCTCTTTCCTTGTTGAGTCTTTATGTCGCTTAGGTATCAGGGTGACTATGGCCTCGTAAAATAAGTTTGGTAGCATTACCTTCTGTTTCTATGTTGTGGTCTAGTTTGAGGGAGTATTGGTATCAGCTCTTCTTTAGAATTCTGGTGGAATTCTGCACTAAATCCATCTGGATCTGGGATTTTTGGGTTGGGAGGTTTGTAATGACTTGCTTCTATTTTTTTAAGGGATTATAGGACTGTTTGGATACTTTACGTGATATTGATTTAACTTTGGTGCAGATTCTATCTGTCTAGAAAATCATGTATTTCATCCAGGTTTTCCAGTTTTGTTGAGTATAGGCTTTTGTAGTAATATCTGATGATCTTTTGAATTTCTTCACTTTCTTTTGTTATGAGTCCCTTTTCATTACTGATTTTGTTAATTTGTATACCATTGCTGTGTCCTTTAGATAGTTTGGCTAAAGGTTTATTTATCTTGTTGATTTTCTCAAAGAACCAGCTCTTGGTTTTTGTTGATTTTTTTTTATTCTTCTCTTTGTTTCATTTTTTTTAATAATTTTTTTTAGATTTATTTATTATTATAAATGAGTACACTGGAGCTGTCTTAGGACCACCAGAAGAGGGCATCAGATTTCATTATGGGTGGTTGTAAGCCACCATGTGGTTTCTGGGATTTGAACTCACGACCTTTGGAAGCGCAGTCGGTGTGCTTGCCCGCTGAGCCATCTCACCAGCTCCTTCTTTTTGTTTCTAATTGGTTGATTTCAGCCCCAAGTTCAGTTTGATTATTCCCTGCCATCTACTCCTTTTTTGTGTGTTTGCTTCTTTTTGTTCTAAGGCTTTCAGGTATATTACTAAGTTTCTAGTGTAGGACCTCTCTCATTTGTTTACGAAGGTACTTAGTGCTATGAATTTTCCTTTTAGTACTGCTTTTCTTGTGTCCCATAGGGTTGGGTATGCTGTGCCTTCATTTTTGTTGATTGGCAACATTGTGGTGGATGAGTGAGCATGTAGCTGAAGTCTGGTGAAAGTGGAAGAGAGGTGCTGCTGAGAGTTGTCTGGCATCAGCTGGTACGAAGCACGCTTCGCTCTCATCCTTCGTTGTTGGTGGTTGAGACGGGACTTTCTGCTTTTCTGCATTGGGGTTATACGATCTGATGAAGCGGTCAGGATGAGGCAGTCAGGAATCCAGATTGATGTGACCTGGCATCCTGTGGAAAGACACAAGCATATCCTCTTTCGGAGGAGAGAGAAACTTCTGGTCCTTTCCATGTAGATGAAAGGACATCTTTCCACAAAACTAATGGATGGTGCTGTTCCATAGGATCCCAGTGGTGCTGTACTGCAGATCTACCTTGAGAATCCTTATTCAAATAATTGAGTACAAAGAGAGCATGATTTCAGTAAATGAGTGGAGGAATCATATTTTAATTCTCCTTCCTGTAACTTAGCCAATTATGTTTTTAATAATTGATTAGATCTTTCAATAATTACCTGTCCTTGAGGATAATATGGAATGCCTGTAGTATGTTTAATGTTAAATTTAGCACAAAAGTTTGCAAAGGCTTCAGATTGATAAGCAGGACCATTTCCAGTTTTCAAATGTAGTGGCATGCCAAGAAATGCAAAGCAAGCTGGTAAGTGCTGCTGTACATCTTTGATTGCCTCTCCAAGGTGTTATGTGAGTCTCATTAAGAGGAAGATGCCTCCACAACTTCAAAGCACAATTCATCACTTCTTTTAAAATTTCTTTGGGCAGTTTGATCTGTTTTTCCAGAGTCACCCACTTCCCTAAGCCCATGTAAGCAGTATATCCTTTATCTTCAAATTCTTCCCCAGATATACTTTTTCCCCCTAAAAGAAGTCTAACCTCATCCTCATAACTAGCTTTAAAAATAAGAAATTGTCCCCCTGTGAGACAGGACTTGGTGAGGATAAACCAGTCTGCAGGAGCCAAGTGCCTTCCAGATTTTCCACAAAGGAAAGGACATAAGGTGAAGTAGGGCCACACTTAGAAGTACTTTCTCTTAATTCCTTATCAAGTTTAAAGGAGATGGGCTCCCATTCTGGATCTCCATCATCCATGCTTACTATTGGAAAAAGCATCACATTTTCCCCTTGTTCTCTCGCCCTCTGCACTGCTTGCAGAATGTGGGACTGAGGGTGTCTCCTCTTCTTGTCCCTCCCACCTAGGCTTAGAAGGAGGTTATAGATTCAGGATTATGATATTTAGCTGCCTCCTCCTCTAATTTAGATTTATCTCCAGGATCTAAAGGCTCTCCCTCATCATCAGGTAGAGGGAGTCTCTACGAAATCTACAATATTCTGGGAAGGAGGTGTTTTTCATTTCTCGCCAGTTTGTTTCTTAGTTTGTTTGGACAATAGAGGAATACCTTCTTCTATAACATTTTCTGTACTACAAACAGAACCTGCTGATGAACTGGGCAGATCAGTTATTTCAGCATTGGATAGTACTTGTTGTTATCACAAACCAGAACATAACTGCATTCTCTGGAACCTGTCCTTCATCCTCCTCAACTTTATGTTTCAGGATCCAGGTTTTCAGATCCCTTCCTACCCTTTCCATGCTGCCTGATCCAAGGTCCCTTTGTCAGGAAACCAAGGGCTCACAGAATGAATGAAGCAGAGAAAATCAGAGAGCTGCTTTTTTTCAAAGTGAATTCCCTTTTTAAGCAGTAACTTAGGAAGAATCTTTTTATACATAGATCTCTCACTGGATTCAGCTTGACCCATGATAAAACTATAAAACTATTACACTATCACTTCCTACCTATCCTATTCAGCACTCAGCTCTGGCAGAGGGGAGCTTGGCTTCCCAGGTAGGGTCCTTTCCAGATCAACATCAATAGGAGAGGGGAAGGGGGCTTACCCAAACCTTCCAGCTCTGAGTCCCACAACCTGGGTGCCACTTCCTGCTGGGGTCCAGCCTCCACACAGGATTGGAGTTCTCAACTGGAAGCAGGAACATCTGGAAGGCACATAGTAAATATACACAGACTACTTTTTTGGGTACAAGGTGACAGGCAGTTTTTCAAGGCTTAAAGTTTCTCTCTCTTCTCTCTCATTCCCTGCTCTCTTTCTTGCTCGTTCATTCGCTCGCAGCTTGAGGCAGCTTGAGGCTGCACACACCCTGCATTCTTCTGCACACTCTGCTTTTCTCCTGTGCACTTTTCTTTTCTTGAAGTCTCACACTCATACACACCTCTGTTTGTTCCCCTTTCACTCTCACACACACTCTTCACACACATCTCTTTCACACACACACCACATGCACTCTCCTTTCCCTCACACACTCACTCTCCATACACGCGTCACATGCTCTCTTCACTCACTCTTCACATGCTCTTCTCATGTTCTCTTTCGCACACTCTTCATTCGCTCTCCACATTCACTCACACACTCCTCTCTTCCTCTCTACATGCTCACTACTCAATCTCTGCATTTGCTCTCTATATGCTCTCTCACTTTTTTTCTTGCCCCAGTCATTTATTGATACTCCAAAAGCAGGCAAAAAAAAAAAAAGACATTGTATAGTCATTGCCAAATCAAATTCAAAAGAATAACTACATTACACAAAGAATCAAGAATTATACCTGTTCTGCAAAGTTTTAAGCTTCCCTATTCCCAGGCCTATAGCCAAAATAGTAATAATTGCAAACTTATCATTATTTAAACTTTAACTTATTATACTTCCAAGCTCAGAGCTCCAAGTCCAGCTACTTGCATTTTCTTGTGAAGCTCTAATGATAAATGACATGGGCAAAGCTGCCAGGCAGTGGCCAGAAAGCATCAAGTTAACCCTTAACTCAATAGCTCTACTAGCTCTCTGCTTCTGCACATTGAACACGATGACTCTTCTAAGAGTCCCAGTGTTTTGACTTAGCTTTACTAACATAAGATTTTACATATTCTATACTTGCTTATCCAGGAACCACTCTCAAATGTTATGCAACTTATTTCATAACTTCAAGAGTTTTTTTTTTTCCTTTCTTGGGGTCTCAATGTTGGCTCTATTTCATTTTTAATAATTTCTTCAAACTTTCTTTGCAAGTCAAGCATTAATCTGGAACTACCATTGTGCAGTTCTTACATTGTTTTTCAAAATGAGAACACACAGCATTTACCTGTGCCATTAGTACTGTGCTGTGCTGTGCCCCATGACTCAATTTTTTAATTGTTTAAGAATCACTACATCAAGGAATATCTAGTTTCACAGAATTCACCAGAGCAGAAGGAAAAACAAGAAAGTCAGATATAATAGAATGATTATGCACACCAAAGTCAACTGATAAGCAGTCATGCACAAATGAAATCTCTACAGCCGTTGTCCAGGGCTAAGATTAGGAGAAATGTTTTTTATAAAGAGCAGCCATGGGCTACTGAGATGTCTCCATCCTGTCCTACTGCAGGCAGCCCTTGTCACTGTATGCTGTCCCCAGCAAAGGCAACTCTTGTAAAAGAAAGTGTTCCACTAGGGGCTTGTTAACAGATTCAGAAGTTTAGTCCATTATTACCATCATAAGGAACATGGAGGCATTCAAGTGTGGAAAAGCGCTTGAGAGCTACATCTTGATCTGTAGTCCCAGAAAAAGAATCTAGGCTTAGCATATTTTTTGAAACCTCAAAGCCCACCCCCCAGTGACTCACTTCCTCCAACAAGACTACTCCTCTTAATTCTTTTCACACAGTACCACTCCCTGATGACTAAGCACTCAAATACATGAACCAATGGGAACCAAACCATTCTTATTCAAACAACCACAGGTGGACATCTGTGTCAACCCCTCTAAGCCTCAGGGATCATTGCTGAAGAGGAAGAGGAGGCAGAAAGAATGTAAGAAAGAGAGAGAAGAAGGGGTGAGGTGTATTGTAACAGCTTGCTCTGAAATTGACACATTTCATCCAGCAGGGATGTTCTCTAAGCAGTAAGGCAAACAATTCAAAATAGTTTCAGGAGGTCTCTGAAACTAACCAGATTCACTAAGACCTGCCCTCCAAGTATACAAGCCAATCAGCAAAGAACACTCAGACAGGAGTATTCCTGGAAAATGTTTCGATGGGAATCATTTACTAAGAGGACTCTCTAGCCTGTTGAGCTCTCTGCTGGGCTGTGCAGTATGTTCCTAGTTCCCAGCTTTTGTGAGTTGTCACCCATCCTGATTTGGGCTTTGGTGATATAGCTGCCATTGAGCTATTTCTGCTCCTTTCAAATGCATTGGTTCACAAAGTTGGACTTTGGTGGTATCCGCACTGTGATCTACTGTGGAGTCCATCTATGGGTCGCGTAGATGTATGTGTTTTGCGTCTCCCCAGGATAAGGGAAATCGTCATTAAGTCAATTTCCCATACATTTATAATAAAAACCCCAAAGTTACAAACAGAATGAATACGTTACACAGACCAGATTCGCTGGGTTCCTTCCCTGCCAGAGTAAGCTATCAAAGCTCAGTCCTTCTCTGACACAGCAGAGGCAAGCTGCAAAAATGATTCTCAGAAAGCTTTCTCTAATAGCTAATGGGAACAGATACAGAGACCCCCCCCCCCAGACAAACATTAGGGGGAGCTAGGGGAACCCCAAGGAATGGGGTCAAGGTAGGGCTGTAGGAGCCAGAGGAGCTGAGAACACCAAGAAAACACTGCCCACAGAATCAACTAAACTGGCAGGGTTCATGGAGCCCACAGAGACTAACGCGGCCATCACTGAGCCTGTGTGGGTCTACTCGAGGTCCGCTGCATACATGCTGTGGTTGTTTAGCTTGGGGTTTTTGTGGGGCTCCTAACAGAGGGAGTAGGAGACCTATTTGATTCTTTTGCCTGCTCTTGGGGCCATTTTCCTTCCACATAGTTGTCTCTTTAAGCCTCGCTCTGAGGGGTTGGGCCTAGTCTTGCGACTTCTTGTTAGGCCGACTTTGGTCAATATCTTTGAGAGGATTGCTTTTTTCTGAAGGGACGTGAAAAAGTAGTAAATTTTAAGCAGATCGAAAATGGAGGTAAGGGAGACTAGGAGGCCTTGATGGACAGAGAGAAGACTGCAATCAGGATGTTTATATGAGAGAGAATACCTTAAAAATGAATACATAAATAAGACTCTCAGACCAGACCAGCTGCTTAGAAAAAGCAGGAACCAGAAGAAGAGGTTTAGATCAACAAAGGCACCTGGAAAGGACACTGGTGAGGTGCCTGAAGGCTGGGTAGTATGCTTACGGTTTTAAGATTTGTGAGCTGCCACCCACACTGGGGTGGGCTTTGGCGAGGAAGCTCTCTTTGAGCCATTTCTCCTCCTGTAAGTAAAACTCACAAATTTGGACTTTGGTGGTATCTGTACTTTGGTCTGTTATGGAATCCATACCTGGATTGATTAGCTACGCCTGTAGGGTTTCCCTAGGGTAAAAAAATGTCACACGACTCATGAGAATAGCCTTCCTGTGCTTTTTAGGAGACAGTCTCACAGTGAATGTTTTGGTCCTCTGGCTCTTATAATCTCTCTGCTCCCTCTTCTGAGTACTGTATCTCCTGGGCCTGGGTTCCCACCATCAGTTCATCTCTGCACTAGGACCTATATAATGGTTTCGGACTATATAATGGTTTCGGTTTCCTATATAATAATTCCGGTATACCTAAATAATGATATAGGACTATATAATGGTTTCGATTTCTTACAAAAAAGCTTTTCTGATGGGGCGGAGTAAGAGATACATTTAGCTATAGGTATAAGGGTATGGTTTTAGAATTCAGGAGCTAGGACTTATGTTGCTCTAGGAAAGTGGCAGTGATAGTGAGAGCTGTGACCCGTCTTACCCTGGGTGGTTGTCGAGGTTCCTAGTATGATGCATAATTTCCCTCCTGTTGAATGGGCTTTAAATCCAGTTAGACTGTTGCTGATCTCATCAGATATGAGTGCCACTATTGCACCTTTAGGGATGGCATGACATGTTGCTCACTATTGTGGTTCATAGGTTCCACAGCTGGCTAGTCAGGTCTATTTATTGCTTCCCACCCCAGGCAGATGGTACAATGAAAGCTAGCCCACAGGAAGGAAGCTTTCAGATTGGATCTAGATTTTCAGATTAGGTCTGAGCCCTGTGTCCAAAGTGAGTGGTACCTTCAGCAATCTGGGTTTACTTTCAGCTTCTGGGAGGCAACCAAGGGTCCCAGCAATAAACAGCATGTGTTAGTTTCAGAGTTGCATGGACTCTGACCCTGACCAACTCAAATGGAGGGTTCTCCTATCTTGTATTGGGAGTTTTATCAGATAGGCCATGGATCTTGTGAAGAGAACCGTCAGCCCAAGTGGCATAGCTTACATATACTATTTCTAAGTTTGGGTAAGTACAAAATAATACTATTCCTTGAGGCTTTAGAATTTTATTACCTAGAGTTGAAGCTGTAAGGTTATTTCCATACACACAAAGGGGAATGTGCAAGTCTAACCATGCAGCTCCTTGAAATCAAAATAAGAGGAAACAGGAAAAGTTGTTAGCATCAAAAATGCACCTGCAGGGTGCTGTGGAGGTATCTCAGTGCAGAAAGGGCTTGCTTGCGTGTAGAGAGCCGCACCCGAGCCGGCAGCCTCCATTACAAGATGGCGCCGGCATTTGGTTTCTTCTCCCCGTAACACGTAGTCTGCGCATGTGCCTAGGGCCAGAGCGCGCTAAGTCTCAGCCCATCTGCGCATGTGCTAGGGCCAAAAAGCGCCAAGTCACAGCCTATCCCGAGGCGTCTCATGAGGTAATGAGCAAACAGCCAATCAGAGGTGAACACGCCGCCCCAGGGTGTATATAAGCAGTGCATTCTCCAGGGCTCGCTCTCTCCTCGCCACATGGTAATAAAGGTTTGCTGCAGAAGGATCCTGTGTGTGTGTCCGTGTATTCCTGCTGGCGGGAAAATAGCGCGGACCACACTTGCGCAAACATGAGGACCTGAGTTTGGATGCCCAGAACCCATGTAAAAGTGACTATGCATGTGTGTAAATCCCAATCCTGGGGGCTCAGAGACAGGAGTTCACTGACCACACAGTCCACCCTAAATGCTGAGCACAGCTTCAGTGAGATACCCCAACTCAAAACTTATGTGTTAGTGAGAGAAGAAGATACCAGCATTAATTTTTTGCCTCTACATGTACATAGATGGATGAGCACATGTACACCACACACACACACACACACACACACACACACACACACACACACACAGATACACACTACACACACACATGGAAACACAAAACTCTATGGTATTTCCTAATTAGGGGTTATAGTCACTGTGGGGGCTCTGCATGCCTACTTGTCTCCCACACATTATCTACATATTTCAAACACTAAGGTATATGTGTGTTCTTTTGTTTTAAAATGCAAGCAGATAGCAAAATAGTACTAGATCCATTTAGTTGTACTATTGAATTCATAGCAACTGTAGGCATTCTTATTGGCAAACTCACTAAGAATACCTTCATCATTCATATAGTTCTCATCTGATGCTTCTTTTGGCAGTAGACAGAGACCATTCTAAGAAGCCACAACCAGTCAAATGCAGAGAATGACTGACCTTGAGGTTTCCAACCCCAATCAATGCCATTTGTAACACAAGGCTTAGGAAACTTACTCCAGGCCCAGAAACCTTCACAGAAGAGGGAATCAAGAGAGCATAAAAAGCCAGAGGACCAGGAAGTCTGCTACAAGATAGTGTCTTTTAGATTTGTGGGCAGGGTACCCTCATGAAACCTCAATAAATGGCTTCTACCCTAGCAAGACCTGAACAGTGACAACATCAGTTGATACTCTAAAGTTCATGGGGGAAATCTCAGAGGCCCCCACCCAAGATGAAGCATAAAAGGTAGTTAAGGACTGTTGAATATGAGAATTAGACTTTCCCATGGTGAGCTCCCTAGTTAGTTATGTGACACCGGGTGGTCAGCCCTAAGCACACATAGACAAACATAGGCACAGACACACACATCTCCATATCTACACACACATATGCGCACACACACACACAGACCACTAAATAAACTTAGTAGATTGTACCTTCAGAGGTGTGTGTGTGTGTGTGTGTGTGTGTGTGTGTGTGTGTGTGTAGGGATGTGTGTATTTGTTTGTGTAGCAATGATAGTTAAAGAATAGATGGCCATGAATTTGAGATGGAGTTGTGTATATGGACATAGGAAGGGTTCTGGAGAAAAGAGGGAGTAGGGAGAAATAATGCAAATACAGTATACATGTGAAGTTGACTGTGGTGGGGTGGGGTGGGAGAGTACTATGATCAAAAGAAACAAGTTAACTTTGTAAAAGACGAGACTTGTTTTCATTGCTCTTCTTTCATTGATAAATAACACAGAGCAACCCCAATTGTAGTGGCACTCCTGTCTGGAAGCAGAATTCACTGAGGCACAAAGGAGATTCTCACTCCACTGCTCATGGAGATACCTGCATAAAACTAAATGAAACCACCAGCAGCAGCCCTGAAAAACAAATCAGGAGGCTCTTTAAGGCTGGTGACGGTAGTTTTGCATAGGAAAGCCACATAACCGAGAAAACAGGCATATCATTTGAGTCTGAGCTCCTTATGGTAAATAATAGGAGTTGGCAGACATAAGCAGAAAGACAGTTGGTTTGGGTCAATTGGTCATCTTCAACGTCCTTCAGAGCCTTGTACCAGCTCAGTCATTGTGTTATCTTGCCAACCTCTATGTTGTTATACTCATGTGGAATCTGTTTTGTCATATCTTGGGTAAGAAAATTATTGATGACCTGGGAGGGATGTATTGTTTTTGAGTAAAGCTTTGTCAAAAGGATATTAAAAAGGAGCAATATTTATATAATTTAAGACGGTTTTCCTTTAGAGGAAAATTGAGACGAACTACTAACAGCGTAATTACTTGAATTAAGGAAGTAAGAAGCCATTGCACTGACTTTGAATGCTTTTTTTTTTTTTTTTTTAACTTCCTGCAAAGAGGACCCTTTACAGTATTTTTGGAGAAGTTAGTAAAACCGAATCTGACATCACCATTTAGCAGTGCCTGTAGGTAGCAAGTGGTTTGTTCTTAGGGTAACAGAGAAGGAAACTTGCTCCCCATCTGATAAGGCAGAGCGCAAAGTATGCATTCGTTTCTTTTAGTTTTTACTTAGCTTTACAGAGACAAACTTCGAGAGAGATAACCATTATTTTGCCTTTCAGGGAGAGCCTATTTCTTAGGCGCACAGCTGATCTCCAGATATCACCATGTATTTGTGGCTCAAACTTCTAGCCTTTGGCTTTGCCCTGCTGGACACAGATGTCTTTGTCACAGGTAAGCACATCTATATTAATTTTTACTTCCTTGCATTTTGTTTCTTTTGTGGCAAAGGCTGGTTTGAAATGGATATTTTTAAAAGTTGGTTGTGATGGATATTGAAAGTAAGAAGATTCGTTACTCCATGACCAAAGCTGGTTGTAGCTCAGAGAAACAAGGCATACTGGGGGGCAACATACACCGCTTCTGTTCATAAATGTTTTGGGGGAAGAACACACCTCAATAGGAAAGTTGTCTCTCTCTTTATTTGCAAACTCTTCAGGGATGTAACTAAAGCAATTGATTCAACCTGCATCTGCTGCAGTTAGAGAAATTGTTAACTAAGTCAGGTTTTAATGCTTTTGATCAAAATGTGAAAGGTTTAAAATCATGAGACAGCTTTGTGTTGTGTGTAAGCCAGTCTCTTCAGACGAGAGGTTGTTTCCTCAAATGTTAGTGATTATTAAAATGGGGTTTTGAATGCTCCGCTACAGAAAGGCTAAGAAGTGTATTAGGTACTTTAAAAATTCTCCATGTTGGCTTACCACAGAATGTGTTTTGAATTAATCAGTTTAGTTCTGCGATAATGGTTCTTATGAATTCTGGTGTAGAAATTCTGGTAGGGCCACCGCCCTTCCTGGGTGATGGGTACAGAGCACAGCCTTGAAAAGGTGGAAGGGTTACAATTTGTAAAATCCACATAAATGCTCTGCCTTTCAGGATAGGTGACCAGGCAGTCACAGTTTAGTGAAGTTCGAGGCCTTCTCACACTTCTGCTCTGGTCAATAAATATTTCTTGAGTAGTTTCAGTTTGAGACGTGTGTCTGGTTGATTATCAAGTAACAGATAGACGGCATATCACCTTATAGTGTTTAATCTAAGATACCTTTAAATAGGGAAAAGAATTAATCTTATCAGAACTCAATTTCATTTTTTTCCTGATGTTTATTCCTCTCATTTCCCAAGAAACACGGAATACTAAGTTGGCTAATGTATGCTTTGTGTTGTCTGTGGGCCTGGAAAAGAAATGCAGCCTCAGATAATTGTTTGTTGATGTTATCACAATAAGTTTGTTTTGCTTTTTAATTGGAAAGATGGATTTTTTTTTTTTTAAAAAAAAAGAATCCATTTAGGTAAGTTGTGAATTTGCATGGGTAAGGTTTCTGGTGTAAAGATGATTTTAAACAATCCACAGAGCCACAGAATCTTGTCATAATGCACCAACTACTTCCCATGTCGTTAGCCCTCTACGATTTTTGTTATAATGTAAAGAGAATTATGGAGAAGAATTAAAGGTTGTACAGTTTATCATACATTGACATATTTCCACTCTAAGTCCCCCCTCCGGGCAAGTTTCTGATTTTTTAAAAAAATATGTATGAGAGAACATAAAGGTACCATCAGGTCCTACAGCAAGTCATCCCCAAATTATAAATCAGGCTATTGATATTTCTTTTTGCACAAGAAGCATCTTTGAATTCATCATCAAAATGTGCATAAAGGGTTCTAGAAGCCTTTAAATCAACTTTCCAAGTTACTTTATCTAAATATAGATAGATTATTAATCAATATATAGATAATGGATAGGTGATAAATTGCTGACAGATAGAATGGTTTTATAAAGACCAAGTTTAATATAATTGCTCCCATAATACTGAGGCTAAATATTTTTCTGTAGGACGCTGACAGTTTTCCTTAATGTGTGTACTTATTGTTGGAAACACACACTTAATCATTTGTATTTAAAAATTGTGGTTAGCATTTCAAGACACATTTTTTATTTAGTGTTGAGAACTTATTAAAGCTTTAAATTATATACTTTATTAAGCAACAAATGACTCAGATCCTACATTTTATTTTCATGTGATAAATTAATGCGGTATCTACAGGAAATACACTTTCAGGGAGCAACATTTTATATGCTTTAGAAAAATAAAGAAGTACAGTAAAACATTAATGAAGCATCATGGAAACTACACACCCCTCCAGCATTTTATTTAGCTTATGAAATCCACATGAGGCCAAGGTCAAATGTAAGGTCTTCCAGGGCACCCGTGATGCTGTACTCCCAGTTACAAACTGTCTCTGATCTTGTTGCTCTGTGCCTCTTTGCAGGGACAGTTGGACTCTGAATGCTTGTTTAAATTTGTAAGTAATTTTAGGGCACCATGATAGAACAGAAAAGGCAAGTAAAGCTCAGGTTTTCTAGCTCTAGTAAAGTTTAACATTAGGCCTGTCTACCAGCCCCATCACCTAATGGCTGAAAATGTCTACCAGCCCCATCACCTAATGGCTGAAAATGTCTACCAGCCCCATCACCTAATGGCTGAAAATGTCTTTAGTTGGACCTGAACAGCGTGCAGTGAGCTAGGTTCTGAGTTGTAACAGTGAGAACTCATTTCCTGAGCACAATTTTTAATTTTTCAATCACCATTAAAATAATCTCAAGTAACAAATATGTACTTGGCCTTGCACATCTTAACATTTTGATACAAATTATTTGTCAAATTTGACAAGCACTCCTATTATGTTCTAAAAAATAACAGGAGAGCCTAGGATATGGGGATGAGGACTTACTACCTTATTTTCTTTTAACAGCTAGTAGGTTTTCTGTGACCCTTGTCATTGTTAGAATTTGCAAAGTACTTTGTTAGAGGAAAGCAAAAGGGGGTTAGAAACGAGGAGTCCCTCTGTCTTGCTTGACACTCTGAACCCAGGATCGCAGTGGTGAAGGGCAGGCAGCTGCCTTCTCCACTCCATTTGGCGTCTTTCTTACAGTGACAAGCAATGAGTGCAGCATGTGCTCATTTCTGCATTGTTCATGTGCATATACATACCTACATGCAGATTTACAGACATGGCCCACACATGTAGTGCTTGGTTGACACCTTGTGACCATCTGTTCTGTCTGTGTCTACTGGACCTCTATACCCACACTTAGCTGCTCACTATTGAGGGTTAATGAACACATGTCCTTTGGCAGGTTCATTTTCTTTTGGTCTGGATGGATTGCCGCCTCTGCGTTCTTGAGCTTATTTCCCACCTCCATGTGAATCCTTCAGAAATGGGAAAGGCCTCTCCCTCTGTGCAGTCATCCACATGCTTCAGACAGCTAAACACACAAAACCAAAACCAAAACACTTGTTCACGTATCTTGAGATCACCTCAATCCTAGGCCTCATTATCTTCTGTCTGCAGCGATATGGCAGTTTGAATCTCATTCTTTCTTTAAATAACTGAAAGGGTTAAGATGGCAGGGGGTGGGCACTCCTGAGGTTTCCTCATCGGCTATAATCTTTATTTTAAAAGGCCAGCATGTATTCAGTGTACACAATGACATTCATGCTGCCATGCCTGCAAACAGCAGGGCTGGTCTTACTTCCGTCTGCCTCTTCCTACACTCCTCTTCCTGAACAGTCTTCCCTTCCCTTCACCTCCTTACTCCTCCCTCCCCACCTCCCCTCCCCTCTTTCATTCCCCTCCCTTACTTCTTTTTCTCTTCTTTTTCTCTCTTCTTTTCCTTTTCTCCCTGACTGATTCAAAGAGAACAAGTGAGAAGTGGCCCCAACATCCAGTTCTCCTATGTCCCCCAGACCTCTAAGTTTTTCCACAAAAATCCTGTCTCCCTCTCTGACATTTTCTACTACCTTTTCCTGGAAACTGTCAATTATTCAATTATTGTGATGATGATGATGATGATGATGATGATGATGATGATGATGATGATG
>JADRCD010214687.1:0-27379 GCA_019843815.1 Montemys delectorum | reverse complement strand
TGATGATGATGATGATGATGATGATGATGATGATGATGATGATGATGATGATGAAGGTGAGAATAAATGAATGAGTGGTTTTTTTTTTTTACTGCCTGTAAATTTTACTGCAGAAAATTTCTTGTGCCTTTCTGTAATTCTGTATCTGAGTTTAAATCTGAGTTCTGGTGCTTTTATGGATATCTAATGGAACTCCTTCATAGAACTAGAGATAACAGTGATGGCTATAGAGAAGAAACATGGGAAGGGGATGAGACGAAGGAGAGAAGGAGGAGGAGGATGGGAAGGGGGAAACTTCCGAGGCCAGGAAGAGAAAATGAGCAAACAAAAACTATGTAAAGGCAGATTGGGAGAGTGGAGACAGAAATCTTGTTATGATTTACATAAATTTATTTTTAATTAATATGTTTAGAGTTTGATCCTTTTTTGTTATTTACCTCTTCCATACCTCTCTCATTTGCTGAGGGGTGGGGTTGATATTCCTAACTTCTCAAAAATTCATGGCTTGAGAATATGTTCCTTAATTCTTCCTTGAAGGGCTCTTCCTAATGTCTTGGTGGGGAGGTGAGATGCAGGTGCTGGGAAGGGGAGTCAGGTAGAAAGAGGGAATCACATGCAGCAGCTTTAACAGGCAGATCAGGGCAGACTTTGCAAGCATGGGCTTGGATGCTCAGTCACTGGTCTTAGGTTCACTTCAAAGGTGGGGGAAAGATTTTTCATCACCTCACACAGTATTCTTTCGAGTCATCACACTATTAAGATATTTATATAGAAAGAAACTCTGATGGACTCCGTTTCTGTCTAGTCTTACGTTATATATATTTTTTCCATACTAGATTCCCAACACCAGAGAGGTGGCCTGTCAGTGAAGGATCAGGCATGGTTTCTGCTCACACCTAAATGGAAGATTTTAGAGATGAGACAAAATAAAAAATTAAACATTTCAGATTATTCACTTAGCAAAATCACATGGTATCTAGTAATATATAATATTCAAATATACAAAATAAAAATTATACTGGTTACTGAGTGTTTGTATACATTGCCTTAGCCATATTTAGACTTTAAAACATCTAATTATTATTGAAAGACTTGAATCCATTCCTACTTATATGTTGATGAGTTACTTCAATTTCTATCTGTCAATAAATTTTTAGGGATAACAAATAGAAGTAGAAAATTTCATGTTTGGGCACCACACAAAAAGGACAAAGTAAATCAAGATAATGTGTCTCCTCCCCTCTTATCAAGGGCTACAACAAATGTATATAAAAAATAATAAGAATCTTAGTGTCTAGTCAGAGTTTCATCAACTGATTCCTTTGTGAAAGATAATAAACAAGACTTTCAATGTTTTTTATTTAATTTTTTATTACAGATCCAAGCTCAAACAGATGGGACTGTGTTTTTGGCGCTTAGCTCTATAATATGTGTAAAACATTCATTTCCTGCTCTTCCTAAAAAGAAAGGCAAAAATCTAAAGTGAAAAGATAATTCACTAACGAAATTGATCTTATGTGTATTATAGTCATGAAAAAATTATAATTAAAGGGTAATAATCTTCAAGTAAAATAATCAGCATTCATATAGGAAAAATTACTATTTACCATTAAAAATGTAGCAACTGAAAAAAAATCATCCCCACACAACAGTCCTTAAAACAGTGATCTTCCGCACACTGGATGACACGCAAGAGCTGAGAGTAACTCACTCCTTACCTCCCATGTATTTGTTAGTCAGGGGAATGGAGAGGAGGTCATGGGGAAAGGCAATTATCTAAAGTTAACTAACACATTTTTTCTTCCTATTCAATCAGTTTAGTGAATCTTATTTAAATAACAATTGTGCGAAGAAATGCCATCAGAGTTATGGTGATAGAATAGGTTCATTGTATCTTAAGTGTCTGCTTAAGTTCCCATTCCATACTGGGAAATGCCATTACACTTGAAGAAGGAAATATTTTGAAAATCTAACTATACAGATTTTATAACACTGATGTATGAAAATTTCCATTTTGGGACACTTTCCTTATCTGTAAAGCATCATACAAGCATTAAAAATATACTATTCATTAAAATAACGTGAAAACTATGCAGTAGTTTCTGAACTTGTCAGTTGTATCTGTGTAGTCCAGTGAAATCACAGTGCATATCTCTTCAACCCAGTTCCCATTCAGTTGCTTTCAAAGTAGCATCTAATCTTTCAAACCATCTAATCATAGTAATAAGGATGTTTTAACTTGATTTTTTAAAATATAAAATAAATATTCCTTTAGATAATACCAACACATCATAGTTTTCTTTAAGCTGTAGAAGAAATTCTCATTAGGTCAACTGAATTCCCAGGGCATTTTTTTATAGCCTATCTATCTCTATAATAATAAATCTTTCCATTTGTATTTTCCTGGATCAGTATTCGACAACATAACTTTCATTTAAACTTTACATTGTACCATTACATTCCTATATCAGTTTTGTTCCCTTCAAATTAGGCCAGTTATAGCTTGTACATGTGGGGATTTTGCTTAGTGGACTTTCTTTATTTTTTCTAAGTATAATTTTGCTAAAAAAGCAATAAACATAGTTTAAAAAATATTTTAGTTGTTTTTTTAAAAAAATTAGAAACACTTTCTACAGGTTGATTCAACCACTGTTAGTTTTTAAATTTTATCACTGAGTTCCAGTACACATGCAATACCACACAATCCAATTTTTCATGTTTTCTCAAGCTTGTCTGGGGACAGTGTGAGCATTCTGAAGCATCTGGTTCAGTTCTCAGCCATACTGTGAGGTGAGAGCTCCTTCAGATTCATCTTTTCTTTTTCTTTTTTTTAAGAATGAATTTTAATTATGTCTTAGGTAGCCAATGATGGGAACATCATTTTAAAAACTGGAGTCAGCTAGAATTAGTTTGATCAATGACCATGCATTTGCATAGTACTCTGATTAACTTATGCACTTTAGTCTAGTTTCTTATTTCTCAGTGGAACAATGACTAAAGAACAGGGTCCTAGTGCAATGATGGGTGGGAAATATCAAAGCTTCCCACTGTGGCTCCTTGTGTTTAGTAAAAATGAAAGCAATTAGCCTTGTGGACAAAACTCGTCCTGAACTGCTCTACATATCTGTAGCTCTATCTGTAGCCATGCTATTGTTGTAAGTTGAATTATTCTAAGAACCTTTTCCTGCCTCTCAACTGTTAGCTGTGTTCCCTTTTCATCTGTGTGTACTTATTTCCTCCGAGTGAGCAAATTATAATTGCTTATCCAAATTTAGCTCCACACTCAAATCCCTAGAGTTGCTTCACCACTCCACTACATTCTGTCTGTGAGTAGTCTGTCTTGGGGGGAGGTCTCTGAGTGCTTCTCCTCAGAGTGCTCCTCCTTCCTGGCTTTCCTTCTCCCCTAGCCCTCTGTCTCAATTTCTACCATTTTTCTCTGTACCCACAGAACCCCATATCTATCACTGGATGCTTTCTTATTTACCAGCGTCAACTGCTCCCCAATGCTTGCCTTGTGAAGGGGTGGGTGGACTGGGAATGTGACCCTGTCCTGTGTGTGTAAAGCACTTGCTGATTAATATGAATAATTTTAATCCTGTCTTTTTATTATTGTCGCTCAGGCAAAGCACTCAAAGTGAAATTTTCTATCTTGTAGGACTATAAGGAAATAAAAGGAAATGCAGACTCTGAAATTATGATTCTCTTTTTTATTGGAGGCTATGGATAAAATCCTTTAATTTATTTCCTAATTAAACCAATATTGTTTGTTTTAGACAAATTGAGAAATGCAGAAATAAAGAGATGAGTAGAATCAAGGTGAGATTTCCCAAAGGGGTTGTAGATTACTGGCACTCAAGACCTAAAATATCCCTCAGTATCTCACTTAACCATGTCAAATAAATCCATCCACTCATTTATTTTGTGAATCTGATGAACAAGTATTTGATGAGTGATATCTTCATACAACATCCAGGAACTCCATACCTTCCTCTGATCCACATAAAGTCTGTGATCTGCAATATGCTGGCTAAGAGATTTTAAGTCTTTCCAGTTTCCCACCCCAGATTCAAAAGTTCCTCCTAAAAATTGTAATGTATTTTAGTGCAAATAATTATTGGTGGTGATTATATACACACACATATATATGTGCATATATATATATATATATATATATATTTTAAAAACACTCTTTTAAGACATAATACTAAAAAAAAAAAAAACCTAACAAATAAACAAAACTGACCTCTATTTTTATAAACTAGCTTCAGGATATCAATGCTGCTATTTTTTTTTTCATTTTTTTGGGTTTTTTGTTTTTGTTTTTTTTTTTTTTTTTTGATTTTTTTTTTTTCGAGAGGGTATCTCTGTGTAGCCCTGGCTGTCCTGGAACTCACTCTGTAGACCAGGCTGGCCTTGAACTCAGAAATCTGCCTGCCTCTGCCTCCCAAGTGCTGGGATTAAAGGTGTGCACCACCAACACCCGGCTTTTTTTTTTTTTCTTCCATTTTTTATTTTATTTTTTTTCTGTAGACATTTCTGTGGAAGATGTTTATAATTACCAATGAACTTGCAGATGGTTAGATATTTAATAGAAAAAGTGGTAGACCCTACAAGAAATCACTGTAATTTGCTTTACTTAGTTTTTGACTTCTTCTGAGAAGAAAATATAGGGAGAAAAGTCTTAAAATTGACATCTGTCTATATTACCATACAAACAGCTCCTTCCTTAATTTGAACTTCAGAGTAACGTTCCAAAGTCATCAGCTAGTCACAAATTAAGGTGGGTCAGGGAAAGGCTCTCATTTTGACTTTTGTTTATGTGTGTCTGTGTTTTTTGGTATATTTATTTTGTGTTAACTCAATCTTGTTAGTATTCCAGCTAGATAACCAGGTACTTAAAGGCATGACAATGTTTATATGTCAAACACAGCAGGAAGAAAGGGTAGCTGGCCCTCTCAGAGGTGCCCTGTATGTAACATTTACTCCAACCCACCCATTTGGTTTGGCTCTGTACTGGCTGGTTTTTCGTGTTAACTTTACACAGGCTGGAGTTATCACAGAGAAGGTATCTTCAGTTGGGGAAGTGCCTCCATGAGATCCAGCTGTGGGAAATTTTCTCAATTAGTGATCAAGGGGGTAGGGCTCCTTGTGGGTGGTGCCATCCCTGGGCTGGAAGTCTTGGGTTCTATAAGAGAGCAGGCTGAGCAAGCCAGGGGAAGCAAGCCAGTAAGAAATATCTCTCCATGATCTCTGCATCAGCTCCTGCTTCCTGAGCTGCTTGAGTTCCAGTCCTGACTTCCTCTGGTGATCAACAACCATGTGGAAGTAAGCTGAATAAACCCCTTCCTCCCCAACTTGCTTCTTGGTCATGATGTTTGTGCAGGAATAGAAACCCCGACTAAGACAGGCTCCTTACATGCACCATTGCTCACTGAGTTTTGCACATCTTTAACAAAATCTAACTCACTATAGATTGTGTATCCATGATGAAAAGCATACATACACATACACACCATTTTGGATTAATATGTGTGCCGCAAATGCTAATGCCATGCAAGTGATACAATAGTTATGTGTCAAGAATTTAGGATGCTGAAGAAGCACAGGACGGCATCTGTCTTAAGTTGGGTTAGATGAGGAAAATAATGGATTTCCCCTCAATTTAACTTGCTTTTCATATAACACAAAGTGAAAGGCATTGAATCATTTGCTCAAGTGGCGAATTCTTTTTTCTTGTTTTGAAGTACAAGGGAAGTAATTTGACCTTTGCTAAATACTTTGAACATAGAGAACACACGATGCTCTCATCTTGGTCCAGGAAATACAGGAATCAGTACATCTTTCCACAGTCAGCCCAGAGCATAGTAGAAGAATCCCACAGTGGCACTGCCCACATTTCCACTCTTGCAATGCACTTACCGATGGCTTAATGCGATAAATATGGGTGACCAATCAGAAAAGTTCAACTCACAAATGTTGACCCTTCTAACCACTAAGGTAGGTGTTAACTTATGCCTTATGAATCTTGAATAGGTCTGGTTTCCAATGACTTGGGTTCCTATGCTCTGAATTTTGTTATGGGTCCTTTAGATATGATCAAATATATAATGGCTAAAAGAATATTTAGGGATGCCCAGGCTAGTCAGCTCAGAGTCTTGACTGTGCAACAGAGTGACACACTCGTGAATAGTAGATAAACAAGGGGAACAGAGTCTGGGACCTGACTTTGATAACACAGGGTGGATGTTAGTAATGTTAGATTCAGTCATCTAATGATGAATCAGTCTTAAAATATTATTGAGATTCCTTTGGGTCTGCTGTCCTGAAATACTGTGGAAATTATACATTAGAATATCAAGTTTTTCAGATGTGAAATGGAGATAATAACAGGAAGCACAAATGAGATAATCTATTCACTGAATCAGTTGCTTGCAAAGTCCTCCCTCTGTGTTGAAAATTGTTGTACAGAAGAGGCGTTCTGCTTCCATGAAAGAGGTGCTCATATGTGAGCAAGAAGAAGTGATTGGGAAATAGTCACATATTACTAAGTGCTACAGAGAAAGTTAAGCAGTCTAGTATGGGAAAGGGCCAGATCCACGAGTGTATATTTCTTTAAATAGAGGAATCAAGGAGGATGTTCAAGAGGACAAGTCACTGAGCTACTTGTTGACTGCCATGAAGAAGTATATGATGTGTTGAGAGTTTGGCAAGGGCAACGCACCTGTGATTAAAGCAAAAGTAATGTGCTGAAGGCAGAGAAAGGTCAAGTGTGGTGGCATGGTGAGCAGGAAGATGAGCAGGAGACAGTCTAGAAGTCATTGCAAGCTGACATCAATCAGAGGCAGGCAGATCTCTGTGAATTTGAGGCCATCCTGGTCTATGCAATGAGTACCAGGACACCCAGAGCTACATAGTAAGACCCTGTCTCAAAAGAAAAGAAAAGAAAAGAAAAGAAAAGAAAAGAAAAGAAAGAAAAGAAAAGAAGAGAAAAGAAAAGAAAAGAAAAGAAAGAAAAGAAAAGAAAAGAAGAGAAAAGAAAAGAAACAAATGAAAGATAGAGTTCACTGTAAGTATAGTGAGAATATGCCATTTGGAATCTCTAAAAAGAAGACCATCTAATCTTATTTCTGTGTTAAATACACGACCCTGGATGCCGCACAGAAACTGGCTTGAATGGAAATCAATCCTAGCACAGGAATAGTTGGTGATTGGGGGAGTGCGGGTAGGGGGTAGACACTGAACATAGAATCAGGAAAAGTGGTTTCATGGAAGGTACACGAGCATCATTGACAATGATCCTGAAATGATCCTGAAGAGGAGTGATGGGGAGATGAGAGAGCTTGTAAGGAGACACAAAAGTATTTGCCTGACATGAGTGTGAAGGACTTAGCACATGAGCCAGTATGCAGTGAATGATACATCACTTAGGTGTACAAAAATATCCACAATCCTACCCCATCCTGAAAGGTGAGACAGATGAGTGGTTGCGACCCTCTCTGTAGTAACTATGCTGCCTTTGAGCACTCAGAGGAAAAAGGTAAAAACACCTTGTATTCAACACAGGAGTGACTTGGAGCTTTGTTGTTACCATTTCAAATGTTGTTTTTAAACTAAATTTTAAATCTTCCATTTTGTTGAAAAATTTGAAAGCTAATTGGCTATCAGCTCGGCAGGTATTAGGTAGAAACTAGTACCCTTCATAATCATAAATTACGCTCATGAAAATAAAGCCTTAACAGGTGACTAAAGTAATATATGTATCATTTTGATTTCAGGCATGGTAGATATTTTATTTTATTTCTTTTGTTATGTTTTGTTTGGAGTTTTTATTTCAGTAGATATTGTTTTGTCTTCACTGGTTAATTAATAAAAAATATAGCTTTGTAAAGAAGAAAAGGGATTTCTTTTAACATCTCAACATCCTATGGTGCTACTTCATTAATATAAATAATTCTCCTACCAATGGTCACAGGTATGTAGGCAATGTACAAGGAGAATATTCTAAAGGAAATAGCTAGATTTAATTTTCCTTGTTCTAATACTGAATACGAAAATTGAGAATGAATAAATGAGAATAGGGAAGTAACACTGAGTGTCTGTGTGGCTAATTCTCTACAAATTGCTCTGTGTACTTTAACAGTCTGTCATTGCTGGGCATCCAACCTGGCTCTTACCCATGCTTGGCAAGTGTTCTACTATTGACTGAGCTAAGCTCCTAGGCCCTTGGCTATTAATTTCAATAAGAAAAGCCACATATTTAACTCAATGAGTGATCTAGATGTTTTTGGCACTTATTTTGTTTATTGTGGTCCCTCCTCCTTTTTTTTTTTTAAGTTGAAATCAGACACTAGATGCTTTAACATTTTTCTGTGGTGTCTGTAGCTAGAACCATGAAATGACAGTGGAGAGAGAAAGCAATACGGTTTTCTCTTCTTGTCCACATCTAATGTTATACATGGTCATGAAGAAGCAACCTGGCACACCTGCTGAAGCCCTGTTTGAAAGAATAGTCGGGACAGCAAATGGAAGAAGGATGGGGGTGGGGTGAGACAAGTACCATAGTGTTCGAGTATAGATCATCACACATGTATGTAGTCTGTGCCAACTGTTTACCAAAAATCCCCATGCTTGCTACAATGTAGGGAAACCTACATCGCATAAGCATAAAGTATATATAAGCTTAGGAAATATAAGTAATCTGTTCTCGAAAGGGTGAGCTCAATTACATGCACAAGTATTAATTTTTGTTTCAGGGATAAAAGTGTGAGGCAGAGATATCATTCTGTTGAAATTGTGGAGGAATACAATCTTTATAAATGTCAACAGCTGTGACTGGCCCTTGCTGGGTGGCAATCCTAGCACAGATGGAGCCCACCAAACAGACCATCCAGAGGCTCGGGAGAGAAGGGGGGCGTCTTATAGTGGCTAAGATGAAAGATACTTACAGGTTGACATATAAGAGGAAATCACCAACGCCTTTGAAACAGTAGATTTTCCCCTCCCTGAGCACAGACAGTGGTTTGTGAGGGCAGCTAGGAATCACGGAAAAACCAATATGGAGGTTGGCCAGTGAGAGATCAAAGACCAGCGGAACCTCAAAGCTCTGGAAGTGAAACAAGTCGGATCCAGCATGGCTGAGGACTTCAAAGATGGGAAGCCAGATCATAAAAATAGTTTGAGTTGTCAAGCCTAAGTAGTGTGCCAGTTTTGTCACATTCTGTTTCCGGGAGGGCTGTAAAATGGAAGATACTTTCGATTCATGTCAGTTTAATTATACACATCTCCCCATGCGGCTCAGCCAATTTATAAGAGAAAAGGTGTATGTGTATACTCAAACGCAAAGCTCTTTTCTTATTCTTTCAATGCAGCACAATCGCTTAGCATCGGTTTTAACACTTATAATTTTAAAGTTCGGGTGACTATAGAACATCGATGTGAAAGCACTCATAAGGGCAGTGAAGGAGACACACAAGGAATGATAGTACAGTATGTAAGTGTGTGGAAATTTATAAAGGGGTTTGGAATTCAGCCGTTAATAATATATGCAACTTCCATTTGGCTCCTCAAGAGTTGTGGCATAAGTTGAAAGCTTGGCTCTGGATCTAGGCCCCCTGAGCATATGTAACAGATGAACAGCTTGGTCTTCATGTGGATCCCCCAACAACTGGTACAGGGGTTATTCCTGAGCATGTAGCCTGCCTGCCTGCCTGCCTGTGGATCCTGCCCCCCTTGTCTGGCCCCAATGGAAGAGGATGCACACAATCCAATAACAACGTAGTGTGTGAGGGGAGGGGGTGGTCAGGGGAGTGGAAGGGTAGGGGGGAATGTATGTGTGGGTAACATCCAGAGAGGGGCTTCCCCTTGTCCAAAGAGAAAAAGTTGGAATTGGGGAGGACTTGCATGAGCGGTACTGGGAGGAGGGAGGGCTGATATTGGAATGTATAGGGAATAAATAAATTAATTAATTAACTTAAAAAGAGCAATAGTTAATGCGTTATTCTCTAAATCAAAATATAGAAAAATGAAATGCACAGTCACTTTTAATGCAGATTCCTATTTTGAAATTAATGCATTTTAAAATCATCTGTATTTGTAAAGAACAACAGATAAGAAAAAAAATAAGTGCAACTCATAAAACACAGTTTTGTTTAAAGTTGATTCCAGTTTTCTGGTTTAGTCAGTGTTTATATGAAAGAAACTTCCCATAGATGTGTCATTTGACTAGAGACTGGACTAATTAGAAGGAAATGTTTACATAATGTATTTGTGGCAAAAATAAAAAACAAAACAAAACAAAAACCTGAAAACATGGGCTTCTATTTTAATACAGGCATTACTTTATTCCTTATAAAGTTGAAACAGAAAGTTTAATCATTGTAAAACAAAGATAAGACATACTTCATTAAAGTAAACAGTGTCTTCCATCTGTGAATTTCCTCAGACAGTCTACATTTCTTATCAGACACCAGGCGTTTCTTTTACTCCAGGCCACCATCTTGTGGGCTGAACCCTTGGCTCTGATGGAAGTGAACACTTTGTCCCCTGGCTTTTCTAACGATCCTCTCTTATAGATGTATGTACTTTACACTTGTTAAGAAGGTGGCCAGGGTTTGATTTCTACCATTATAACACACAATCAACTGTGGCATTTTCAGTGGCTTTTCAAATTAAATACATTTCTAATTTCTTTCAAAAACAATGTTGAGAGCTACCCTTAAAAACATTAAGGCTCCAGATGTTTTTCTTTACTGTGTTAATTGATTTGAGGTCCATTGAAATGTTGTTAAAATGTCCAGAAGTTCACAATAATGGTGACATATGGATCAGATTAAAATTCTTTTTATGCAGAACAAATAACAACAGAAAATGGTTTATTCTTCTCTGTTCAAATAAATTTGGTGAATAGATTGCAACGGTCAAGTCATAGTTAAGTTTTTATTCCTAATTATTTATTTTCTTGATTTATAATAGATAAAAGATGTAGGTGGGTATATAATATACCATAAACTGATACAAACTCTCAATGCAAGTTTTTGTTTTGTGAAGACACACAGTGACACATTCTCTGTTTTCATTTGTTGCTGTGCTTTGCAACTATGCCAATTTGCTAATCTTTTAAAAAGTTATTTCTTTAATTTTGAGATGTTAATATAATTACACCATTTCCCACCTCACTTTCCTCCCTCCTACCTACCTGTCCTAGCTCTTATTCAAACTCATGACTTCATGATGTCCTTTTTTTACATGACCTGGTATTATATGCATATATGTATGTATAGATTTAAATTTCTAAATAAATCTTGCTCAGTCTGTGTAATGTTACTTGTATGTATGTTTTCTGGGTTTACCATTTGGTATTGCAAGCCTATTGGTGTGCTCTTATCTGGGGGAGACTACTGTTTCTTGTGGTCTCAGTATTCTTTAGTTGCCTGTAGTTCCCTGTGTAGAGTTGAGGCCTTGTGATCTCCACCCCATCTACTTTGGCATGTCTGTGTTTGTCCTTGTGCATCTCATGGTAAGGTTGACATGTTGGTGAGACCTTATGAATATTGCTTCAATTGATAAAAATGCAGCATTCTTTTCCAGTCTCTTAGCCTCCACTCTAAAGAAATTTTAATTTCCTCTTACCTCATTTCAGTCATGCTTCCCTGGTTTTAGAGAGTTAAATAGTATGCTCTGTAACCTGAGAAAACCATGGGAAGGAAGGTCTCACAACGTTCACATGAATGTGTGAATAACAGTAGTATTTTAGTAAAATTAATATCTCATTTTTACAGAAAATAAATGAATATTAAAACAAATATTTAAATACTTATTATTTCTAGGTTAAAGTTATGAATTAAAGTTATGATGTGATGCACAAATATTGAAGAAAATTTGTCCAAGGAAAAATTGTACTGGACTGGATTTATCAAAACAATTCAGTTCATTCAGTGTAAGGAGTCCTATTTTGTACAATTTAATTCTCTTTAACATTCATGGAGTTTTTATTGCATAGATGTAGTCAAAATAAGTTTTTTTCCTGGTATAAAATATAACAGGCTAGAAAGGAATGGGAAGGCCCTTGGTGGGTACAGTACTTTCAGGTGACACATTTCCATGAAGTTTGTTTGGTACTGTATACAATGTACAAAGGGGACAGCATATCATTTATAAAAAACTCAAGTGTTCAAAAACATTTACAGGTGAGAAATATTATAAGTTGCAATGATACATAGCATATTTAAAAAGTGAAAAAGGGCTAACAAATCAGTATTGATATGTGTTTACTCTAAGTGATAATTATACATATACCCACAGCTGCGTGTTCTAAAGATGGTTTGCTTGTTGTTTCAGACAGAGAGAAAATCTAAGTCATAGGTGGCCATTAGGCTGTGTTCTCCATTAGAAGAGACCCCTGCAAGCCTGTCAGTAATGATTCTAGACAATGTTTGTTAGGGAGAGTAAACACTAAGTGTTGGAGATGTGTTTCTAATCTTTGCAAATGGAAGGCATAGGGATCTCTTAGCTTTAGTTTTAGTTGGTCCTGGTACCTGTTGCTAGAAGATGAAGGTGTGGGACAGAGGCAGCCACTTGCTTGTGGGCTACCGAGGCATACTAGATGCACAACTAACGGTTGATGCCAGGTCAAAGAACTAGTCTTCAGAACTTTGTTACACAGTACAGGACTATCTTCTCATGCATTGCTCCATCTTCCCCAAGGAAATCAACTGACTGTGTTTTGCAAGAGAGTCATGTCATAGAGGTGGGTTAGAGAGTGAGTATGTAAGGGAAGTTTAGTTTCTATAAGGTGGGAGTTGAGAGCTCAGAGGCTGTTCACAGTCTTCCAGATGGACATTTAAATCAAGGCACACATCCTGTGACTAAGACTTGTTAAAGGAAGTGGACATGTATCTCAGAATAACAGAAAAGAACATTATACAAGGAGATGAAATCAGAAAAGGGGAAAGTCAATTTTCCTTAAAATGGAAGTTCTGTTGTTTATGTTTCTAGGATGTATAAAGTTCACCTTGGAGTGAAATAAGATTTACTTAGATTGCATGTGTGTGTATTCATGTCCATGTTAAATGCTTTGACTTACTGTTTTCCATAGTTTGTTTTAATCTGAAACATACATTTACTAGTGTAGTGAAAATCTCCCACATGTCTTTGTGACTCAACTACTCTCATTTAACTCTAATTTAAAAATAAATTTCTTGTAGATACTGCTCGAAAATCACACACATACCTGAGATGAAGTGTGCTTTTGTATGTGTGTTTTCCAATTACTGGGCAAAATCATTTATAATGTCAATAAATAGTGTTTTCGTTTCACATTCTCTAGCTGCTTCTGGATTCTGACTGAGTCCAGAAGAAGAAGTTATGAAATATTATGAGAAATCTTTGCGTTGTATTTTTTTCTTCATTCCCACCAAAATGGAAATAACAGAAGTCTGTGGACATCCATTCTTGCTGAGTTTTGGCCCTTAGGGTTCTTCCTAGTCATCATTTCACAGGGAGCCTCTGGTCAATTACAGTCGATTTTCAGTAGCGATGCTCTTACAGCTCAGTGCTCCTCCTGAATGGACACAGATGCCTCTAGCTTCCCCACAACACTGGGTCATCTTGTATACCATTTAAATGTGTATGGTAACATTTCTTTCACAATGAGACAGAAACAGTTCAACTATGGCTGGTACTTAAAGAATGTGCTTAACTAAATTTAATCTCTATGAAATATGTGTGTGTGTGTGTGTGTGTGTGTGTGTGTGTGTGTCCGTGCCCATGTCCAATTTCTAAGATTTCTAAGAGTTTTAGAACTGGAAAATTTGTGTGAAAGACTAGAAAAAATGTGAGGTTTCCTCATACACAGTGGCAGACAGCTTTTTAAAGAATGTTTCCCTCCGTACTTGCTGCACAAACTCGAATTACCCTTCACATTCAATTGGGTCATTGCAAACACGTTGCTTTCACAGGTAAAAACGGTCGCTATTTGTTTAATTAATTGTTTTGCGTGTCCGTTTAACCTGAACTTTTGTTGAATCCTATTGTGTTTTCTATGTTTCCTCTTTGAGGTGATGTTGCCTGAGCTCAGGGCCTCATGCACGCTGGTTTGAACTGTTTCTCCAGCTGCAGAGGTATTTTTAAATCGTGTATCATAATTGCCATTTACATTTCCTCTTCTGTGAACATATTCCATGTTACGGTCAAATTTTTGTGGGAAGTTGTGTAAAAGATGAACATGCATCTGAGGAGCAGGTAAGACAGTCTCATGATAATGGCCAAGGGTCACGAGGTTTTCTGCTGTGTCAAAGCCTTAGGCAGTTTGGGCTTGTGTTCTCTTTCCATTTAGGAGGAATCTCTTTTTTTTTCCTAAGTTATTTTTATTCACTTTACATCATAATTGCAGGCCCTGCTCCCTCCTCTCTTCCCAGTCCTGCTCTTACAAATCCTTCCCCCATTATCTCATCCCCTTCTTCTCAGAGAAGTGGGAGCCACCCTAGGACATCTAGGCCCATGGGGACTAGGCACCTTCAGAAGGAATCTTAATGTACAGTTTCTGGGATGCTGAGAGAAACTCTGTTCTCCTTCCTAAGTGGTGAACTTCCTGTAAAATCTAGATGACTGTTACCCTGGAGCATCAAAAACGTCCATCTTGAATCTTCTGCTAGTAGCTGCACTAGGGTGCTGCACCTGCCTCTCTACCCTCAAACTTCCACCTCTAACCACATGCCTAGTTGCTAACTTTCACACCACATCTTTAAAAACAATACATTTGGTAAACCCCACCCCTACCCCTACCCTCAGCTTTTTTTTTTCTTCTTCTCCCCTTACATAATGGAGTCAAAAGATATTTTAGAGGCCAGCCTAAGGTTTCTAAGGGTGAAGGTCTGTAAACGTCCTTCCATCCATCCTCATGGTTTCAACGTTTTCTAGAGGCTGTTTTAAAAGGTCCAGTTACAAACCTTCAACTTTTCAAATGAACTGAAATTTGAATTCCAAAATCTTACACTATCACTAAACCTGAGGATTCTTTTTGAACAGGCTTCAAAACAGTTTCATGCTCACACAGTTATGAATGATACACTTTCCATGTGTTTTGTGAGTGCTTTCATAATAACGACGATTAAAATTATTTAATAATCACAATATAAGCCCAATATGTGCTAATAAAAATGATAAACAGGAAAAAAATTCAGGAGAAATGGTTTTGCATAATAGTTCTCACAAGTCCCTGTTCATTTACTTTGAGGTTTCCCTGTGTAGCCCTGGCTGTCCTGGAGCTCACAATGTAGACCAGGTTGGCTTCAGACTCAATGATCAGCTGGCCCCTGCCTCCTGAATGCTGTGATTAAAGGTGCACACCACCAGGCCTGGCCTTCTTACAAGGTCTTTTTAGCATCTACTTAGAGGAGTGCTAGGGTCTGTCATTTGGATTTGTATCCATCTTGTAGTAATATGAAATGGTTTACCAGTTCTGGAAAGACTGTTTACAAGAGAAAGGATGAGGGAGACAAATTGCTTTCTGGTATAGTCATGAAAATAATACATGTACTACTCAGTATCCTTATTTCCAATTTAGAGATTCCATGAAATGTTCTCTGGGACATCACAGTGTCCAGAACATGTTTTGAAAATGCTGTCAGATAACAGGAGAATTTTCTCCTCAGAGCAGCATGGAATATGTCTCCCTCCTCCAGCATTTAAACACTTCTCAAACATCCTCACCAATGCTGTACTTTCTTTGAACAGAACTTCTTAATTTCTTCTTCTATTCATTCCCTATCACACCTTCTGTGTCTTCATCCCCTTCCCCATTCGGGTAATTCTGGACACTAAATTTCAGGTCCACTGCCAAACAAACAGAATGGCACTCTATATTGGCGATTGCACTTTTTGGACCTGGTAATTTGACTCAAAAGGCAAGTAAGCTAACAAACAAACTTGTATCTTCCCCAAACTGGCTCCTGAGAAGTTATCATGTCCACATTAGTTGGCTATTCCTTGTATACATGTAATTATGAGACATATTTATGAAATGCAATGTAATAACTTAATTTACATGCAAATCATGTAGTTATGAAATAAGAGTAACCAACATATACATCACCTCATAAGCTACCTTGTATTGTGAGAAACACACTTAAAAACCTCTTTTCTGCTTATTTTGAAATGCATAACACATCACCATTAATTATAATCACCTCGTTGGGTAACAGAACACTGATGCTTCGTCCCTTCCCATCTACTTGTGACTTTGTCAGTCACCCTCTCTTCTCTCCCCAAAGTCTGAAAATCAATATTCTGCTCTGTCCTTTTATGGGGTCACTTATTTAAAAATTCTGTATATGTATGGGACCATGTGTTATTTCTGTACCTGGTAGGATAGGTCAATCCATGCTGTCATAAGTTATAAAATCTCATCCTTTACTATTTTTGTATGACAAACAAGTAATGTCAGATTATGTTATGATCAGTATGATTGCTCCATGGTATATTGGCTATTTTAATAACAGTGATGACATGAAAAATAATTATCAAGTCATTTGGCAATAATAAGCATTCACTGTAGTAGAAGATGTTTATTTAGTGAATATATTAACCTCTTCACCTAGTCTCACCATGATCCAATGATGAATACACATTTTTTGTATTCCTGTGTTATAAAATGTGTAGTTCATAAGAGTTATCAGACAATTGTGACTGTATAACTAATAGACAATGAAGATTTGCTCTCTAAGCAGTTTAATTAAAGAATCATCAGTCTGAATACTTTTACAAGGTTGTGTTCATGCATACATATAAAAATAAATATGTGTACAATTTGATAAGACATTTTATTTTATAGTTCTATAAAAGAATGGGGTTCAGACTGAAATGTTATAATTGGATTGGATTTTTGATAGCAATGAGAAGCATAGAGGAAAATGGAAAAATAGGGAAAAAAGAAAAATTCATTATGACCATTGAAATCTGTACCATTTAGTTCCCTCCTTGTGTCTGTCTGGTTCTCAGCGCTCAGCCCAGATGACACAACACAGAACAGCGATTTGCACCCTCCTCTCAGGACAACGTTACAGACACAGCTGTCCCTCTACCTACTTGTCAGTTATGTTTCTGGTCTCTTAGATGTCTGTTTGTGAAAGTATAGCAGCACTGCTACAACAAGGGTTTCCCTCTTGATTTTGAAGTCTGCATCTCAAACCCTCATTCAAGGCTAACCACTCCCATTGTACATCTGGTGTCACGGGGCAACGTGAACATTTTGCACACTTGTGAGGGACAGCTTGAATGGGCCTGGCCTCTGGCTACAGCGAGAACTGTTTGCCAGGGTGTGTGTGTGTGTGTGTGTGTGTGTGTGTGTGTGTGTGTGTGTGTAAGAGACAGACAGAGAGAGAGAGAGAGAGAGAGAGAGAGAGAGAGAGAGAGAGAGAGAGAGAGAGAGAGAGAGAGAGAACACCTGTGTCCTTCTTCCCATGTCTCTGCACTTGGGGAGTGTGACAGACTCCTGTG
Source organism: Montemys delectorum (assembly GCA_019843815.1). Taxonomy (NCBI): domain Eukaryota; kingdom Metazoa; phylum Chordata; class Mammalia; order Rodentia; family Muridae; genus Montemys; species Montemys delectorum. The sequence continues at coordinate 9,886 of JADRCD010214687.1, read as the reverse complement.
CCCAGCATCACCTTACCCATGAATGAAGACACTCTGGCAATACAATGTCTCTGCAGGCAAGACTGAACTCAGCCCACTTCCTTTGTGTAATTCCGCAGTACCTGGGCCTGAGCCCTGCTGAGTACACCTGCTCCCTTCTGTACCCAGTTGAATTCTGTTCTTTTCAGGCTATTAGCAAAGCCAAAGCAAGCTGCTAGTGCTTACAATTAGAATAATAATGCTCTTTAACTTTTTTCTGTTTTTTTTTTTTTTTTTTTTTTAATGTACAGCTGTCAAGAGCACCTTGGCTATGAGATTCCATTATCTAATTAAGTAAGCTTTAAAGTGCCTGAAATACAAAAGAGCACAGACTCAGTCAGTCCTCAGTCCGAGTCATTCAAGGTACCAGCAAGTTTCTAGGATACGTTGAAGGAGTCAGTGAAGTTAGAAGCTTGGTCTAATGAACATGGTCTGAATAGAGGTGCCAGAGTCATTCAGCTTCTCTCAGCCCAGGTCTAGTGTGGCAGTGATAGTATATAATTTTGCTATGTAAAATAGTCAATGGCCATTGAGACAGTAGACTTTAATAGCCAGGGCATCTTGAATCAGAGATCAGCTCTGTCTCTTAATTTCTTTGGGGAAGTTAGTTAAATGCTTTGTGCCCGTTTCACTAGCTATAAATGATAAGAATTTGACTGTCTCACTCTCAAGTTCTGAGGGGGTAATGTGAATAGCCATAAAACTATGGAATGGATTTTACAAATTATTATAATTGCTATTATATTTTAAAAATTATTCCTTTAAGTACTACCTGGCCAGTAATGGAGCTCACATAGTAGAAAAATTTGGGTGTTTGAGAACACAAGAAAAAGACATTTTTTTCTATATTATTAATCAGAGGAGGCAAGTAAACGTTTCCAAAATTCACATTTGTTTCTACACTGCACATGGTTTTGTGCCATCTAAGGAAAAGTTTGTGTAACAGTAAGAATACATGGGGACAATCAAAAAGTGAAATAAGATTCCTTAAGAGGTTTTTCTACTACAGATTTTTATGAAAGTAAAGGCAAACATACACACGTACTTGTGGATCAAGGAGGAAATCATGCTCTTTTATTTACGTGTGTGGGCAGCTGTGAGAAATAAGGAACAGACAAGCTTCTCGTATTGAAAAGGAACTGTATGGAGATGAGAAACATTTGTCTGAAATACAGGGCTTGAAGTGAACTCTGCCACAGTCCTGAAGTGAGTTTACAGCAAAAACATTTCGTTTACTAGGAAGACTAAATGTAAAATGCTGCGGGTAAGAAAGATTAAGTCTCTGCCTGCCCTGTACAGCACAAGTCTGTGCATCCCTCTTAGGTTGTAACCATGTCAAGAGGGCAAGAAGCAGACACTGCCCTTTTTGTCTCAGTAGAAAAGAGAACTGCTTTGTCCCCTTTTGTGAAGTATCATTTTTAATAGTAGTTAAAAAGTGGACATGCTGAAAACCATCACATGACTTGATACAGTGTGTCTTTGACCATGGCGGCCTGTGCATGTGTTCTGGTGTCTAGGAGTTTCCCAGCTGCATGTCCTCTCGTCACCCCTTAGATATCTCCTTCAGCCTGGCCTATGTGAAGCTCTATAATGGCTGCTTTAGAAGATAGTAAACTCTCTTCCTGGTTTCTTTTAGCTCAGATTGAGAATCAACACTCCATTCTTCCTCTGCTCTGGCCTTTGCACTCCTCGTAGACTCTAGCAGGTTTTCGCGTTGTGCAGGGCACATCAGTGATGAAAAGAGACTGTAGTATCATTGCCTTATGGAGAATGATTTAGGCCTCTCATTTGGAAAATGTATTTTGGATCTGAAGACAGCACAGAGAAGATTTTTTTCTAGACAAATATGTTTTATTATTCATTATAATTTCAATGAGTAACATTTGACTGTGGGTACTCTGAGGGCTAGGGGTGTCGAGCATGAGGGGCTAAACAGTGGAACTGACAGTGCCCCATAAACAGTAACTTTGCATGGAGACTGCAGTACCCTTAAATCAGACCCCTCCTGCAGGTAAACTGTGTAATTACAATCCTGATCCTTCCAGGCAATGCTGGAACAAATGAATCATTGACCGATTGAATGAACCCCCCTTCCTTGGTTCCTCACTGTCTGATTGGTAAACACAGAATAAATCTTCAAGGGTAAACAGGGAACAGCAATAAATACTACAGGACAGATGAGTATGTTTATTTGGCAATGTGAGGTTAATAAGTTGGGATTGACATTTATTGAGGAAAGAATGTGAGAAGGCACAGACAGAGGATCATGAGTTTGAGGCCAGTCTGGGCTGGTATAATGATATCTTGTCCTTCAGATAACATAAAATTATAATAAAGGGAAATATGAATGAATCTCTTCCTTGCCTAGAGAGATGCATTTAGTGTGTTTGTGTGTGTGCTTATCTAAATAAGTTACTATTAAAACTGCTCAAAAATTCACCTTTAAAGACTTAGGGCCTCTGTCTACACAGACTTGAATAGTAAAAGTGAAATACATGTGTGCATGACGTGTGTGGGAGAGAGAAATATGTCTGTAAGATTGTGTGTGCATACACATCTATTACACTCATAGGGGATAGAGATAGGAATAATGGAGAGGAACTCTTGATGACCATAATCGCCTCAGAACAGATTGATTACTCTTCATAAATCTTTACTGAGCTAAATATTTTTTTACAGATTATATGTAAAATGGTCTATTTTATGAGGAAGATAAAGTACCAACATCATTTGGTAATCTTATGTTGGAGTAAATGTAAAACAATAAGAACTTGTGTTAATTTATTAACTCAGGAGGCTGTGATGGAAGGACAATGCTTTAGTGTGTAGAGAGAAAAATGAAAAGATGCTTAACAGGTTTGATTCCTTAACAGTAAGAACAGACCTCAAGGCATATGGCACCCCATGAGCAATGTGATCTTGAGGTAATGGATTTTCCATATATTTCCACCATGAATATAGTTTTAAAAATACTAGGTTCATTTGCATTTGTCATTGTTAGTTAAGTAATTGTATTCCAAAAAGTTACAAGGCCTTTCAGTAAAGTTCTATAGAGTACTGTGTCAGTTATCTTTCTATACAGATGTCACACAAAGTAAAATACAAATGAAGAGATAGAACCTGAGTGGTAGCCTGGGCTACAGTGATGCCATAATCCATCTAACCATCAGATACCAGAATTCTAGATTGGGCTAGAACAACGCCATAAGCCATCCAAGCATCAGACACTTCTCTTTTACCATATTCTGTATGTTCTTCCCTTCTTGCCTGCTGTCAAACACCTGAACCTTTCATCAACCTTCTAGAAAAGGAGAGAAAGAACAAAATGGCAACAGTTTTTATAGTAAGGCTTTGTCCTTTCATTTATAGATGCAAATCTTCTCCAGAGGTTTATTGGGTTAGAAATGTATCCCATGACCAATCATTGCTAGAAATAGTGGGAGAGGTATTGAGAAATAAACTATATTCATTTTAAAGATTCAGTTTTAGAATTAAACATTGAAGCACTAGGTTCTGACTAAGTTTGAAGTGTCTGCTAGTTGCCAAAGCCACATGTGATGACATCTCATAAAGATACTTTAAACACTGAGTTTCTTTTTTTTTTTTAAATTAGGTATTTTCTTTATTTACATGTAAATTTCTCCTTTCCCAGTTTCCCCTCCAAAAAACAAACAAACAAACAAACAAACAAAAACAACAAGAACAAACTCCTGTTGCCTCCCTCATCCCCATGCCTGCCACCCAACCCTCTCCTACTTATTGGCCCTAGCATTCCCCTACACTGGGGCACAGAACCTTCACAGGGCTGAGGACCTCTCCTCCTATTGATGATCAACTTTGCAATCCTCTACTATACACATGCTGCCAAAACAATCAGTTCCACCATCTATAGTCCTTGGTTGGTGGTTGGGTCCCTAGGAGCTTTGAGGGTACTAGTTAGTTCATATTGTTGTTCGTCCTAAGGAGCTGCAAACCCTTCAGCTCCATAGAACCTTTCTCTAACTCCTTCATTGGGGACCGTGTACTCAGTTCAATGGATGGCTGTGAGCCTCTACATCTGTATTAGTCAGGTATTGTCAGAGCCTCTCAGGAGATAGCTATATTTAGGAGTACTACTCAGCTATTAAAAACAATGAATTTATGAAATTCTTAGGGAAATGGATGGATCTGGAGAGTATCATCCTGAGTGAGGTGACACAATCACAAAAGAACACACATGGTATGCACTCTCTGATAAGTGGTTATTAGTCCAGAAGTTCAGAATACAGGAAGAACAACCCACAAACCACAAGAAACTTAAGAAGAAGGAAGACCAAAAGGTGGACATTTCATTCCTTCTTAAAAGGGGGAATCAAATACCCATGGAAGGACTTGCAGAGATTAACTATGGAGCAGAGACTCAAGGAAGGACAAGCCAGCCTAAATGTAGCTTTCTCCTGTGAGGCTCTGAGTTTCTTTTCTTTTAAAAATTTATTTTATTTATTTTTTATGTGTATGAGTACACTGTAGCTGTACAGATGGCCATGAGCCATCTTGTGTGTGGCTTCTGGGAATTGAACTCAGGACCTCTGCTGGCCCCGCTCGCTCTGGCCCCATTCACTCGTAATTCACTGTAGCTGTCTTCAGACAGCACCAGAAGAGGGCGTCCTATTTCATTACGAGTGGTTGTGAGCCACCATGTGGTTGCTGGGATTTGAACTCAGGACCTTACTCTTACCTGCTGAGCCATCTCACCAGCCCTGAGTTTCTTAATGTACAATGACAAAGGAAAAAAAGAATGGTGTTGTCTTAAATGGGAGTCATTATTGACTAAGGAATGCCAATCCTTGGCCACATAAGTTTTGAAATCTCATGTGTTTTTATCTTAGCTGCATGGTTGATGGCCTAGGGGAGGAGTGACCATTCATTTTTCTGACCCTTAGCTATGCTATGGGTTGGTAGCTACCTGGAAATAAAAGTCAGATCCAGCGAGACCACAGACAAGAAAAATCCTGGTCCCCATCTTGAAAACATATCTCTTTACTTCGTAGGAACAAGATCTGTGCATATGTATACAAATCACAATGCACAGCACATCATTCAATGTACAAAAATATTTGTAATAACTACAATATCCAGAGGAATAATATAACTTAACTCGTATGACTTGCAAGGATTATTACGTTGCAGGCATTCTAGACATTGACCAGCATGAGAAAATATAAAAATAGAGTTGATGTTAGAGAAGTGAAGCTATTGAGCCTACATCACACAGGAATTATCATGTTGCTGGTACTTCATGTGGAAACGCACGTTAAAATGGATTGTTCTAAGAATAGAGCACTGAGTGTTAAGCTGGTCAGGGATGACCTTATACAAAGAAACATTAAGCAAAACCAGACTGATATCATAGTATGACGTTTATATAATTATGTGGACAAAGTGCCGTAGCAGCTGAAGTTATCGACACGTAGGAGAGCTTTGAAGACTGTGTAGAAGTTTGCTTCATTCTGAGACAAAGGGTCTAGGAAAAAAAATACTAAAACATCAGAAGATAAACTTTTGTATAGAGTGCTATGATTCGCACATAGTTAGACAGAGACAGTAAGACGGGACTGAGTGGTTTACAAAGGCCCCTGCACTTGGAAGGTAATGAGAAAGGAATATCCTTAAATGGTTTGGGAGAAAGAGACGTGGTCAAGATGAAGGTGAGCATGAATAATAAGGAATTAGGAAGGCCCATCCCAGGAGACAGTGTAAAGGAGGTGGGAAGGAAGACGAGGGGGATGAGGAAGAGGAGGAGGAGGAGGAGGAAGAGGAGGAGCATAAAGAAGAGGAGAAGGAAGAAGAGGAAGAGGAGGAGGAGGAGGAAGAAGAGGAGGAGGAGGAGGAGGAGGAGGAAGAGGAGCATAAAGAAGAGGAGAAGGAAGAAGAGGAAGAGAAGGAGGAGGAGGAGGAGGAGGAGGAGGAGGAGGAGGAGGAGGAGGAAGAAGAGCATAAAGAAGAGGAGAGGAGGAGGAGGAGGAGGAGGAGGAGGAGGAAGAAGAGCATAAAGAAGAGGAGAAGGAAGAGGAGCATAAAGAAGAGGAGGAGGAAGAAGAGAAGAGGAGGAGGAGGAAGAAGAGGAGGAGGAGGAGGAGGAAGAAGAGGAGGAGCATAAAGAAGAGAAGAAGGAAGAAGAGGAAGAGGAGGAGGAGGAAAAGGAGGAGGAGTTTTCAGAAAATTCAAATACTTTTCTGGTTAGAAGGCAAGTGTGAGTGGCTGAGAATGGAACTAGTGGGCAGAGAAACCAATGGTGTATGGAAGGCTCTGTGAACACTCTAAAATCAGAGAGGCCCCAGGTAGTTCAGAATCCTAGACTATGTAGGACTATAGTTGTTGTTGTTCTTGTTGTTTTGCTTGATTTTCTATAAAAGAAGTTAAGAATTTCCCAAAGGGAAATTAGAGAACAGAGGGGAAACCAGTCAACTCTGCATAAGAACAACAGTAGAATCCCAGGGAGCTTTGGCACACCTCACTAGGGGCTGTTTTTGTAGGTACCATAGACAGCATGTAGCATGAATGAAGGCCATGAATGCTTTATCAGTGGCCTTCCACAAAAGGATCTGCTTTCTAACCCCACCTAGAAACATCAGCCTCAGAAGAGCAAGCATAAGACAACAAGTGGAGTGGAAAAGATGGCTCTTTGGGTAAAGTGGTTTCATCATTTATGAAAATATTTATGAAGATAACCAAAAAAGATAAATTTTTACATCTTTAATAGCTTCTAAAAATGAATTAGGCAGTTTGATGAGTTTCAGCTCCAGCCATGTGGCAGAGCACACTTTACAAGAACAGAGGCAGAGAGCATAAAACGAAGGTACTGAGTGTCGGTGAGTGGGTGTGAGCCCGGAAGAGGCTGGCAGGCAACTAGAGCCAAACACGTCCAGTGACAGAGAAGAACCGTCAGCATCAGCTCTAAGAATTAGTCACTGCCAAACTCTCACATCTATCACAGTTTGAACCTTGATAATGAGCTTATTCAGTTTTTTGGTTACTATGCAACCATTTGCATATTTCTTTGTAACATCTGCCTAGTGTGCCAGTTTAGGATGCTATTTCAACTATGGTATTTGAAGCAGAACCCATTTTTGATCCAGGATTTTTCTCCACAGAGCAAATGATCAGCATATCTCTTTTGTATATGTGCAGAGAGACACAACAGAGAGAGCTATAAAAGTCAGGGTTTATTTTAAATGAAACCAAGAGACTTTGTTGTCACTGAGTCTTAAGGGCTACTAAATGATTATAGCATTCTACCTCTTCCTCCTCAGTTCTTATGCTCAGCATCCTGAGAATCTTATTTGTATAGATACTGCATTTTAATTAAGTATGTACATGGACTTTCTTCTACACTTTAGTGGAAGGAGGGTAACCATACTGCAATAGATGGCCCTGCGTCCAGGCGCATACTGGCAGTACCAAGAACACCGGGTGGGTTTTAAAACAAAACAAATAGCTCATGAAATTGGGAGGGAGTAGTAGAGAGAAATCAGAAGCAAAGGAACAAATAATTAGCTTGCATATATGAAATTCTAAATAACAAAAATAATGGTTATGATTTTGTTGTTTTCTCCTGTAAGAGTTTTGATTTAGAGCTTTCAAAATATTTTTTCCATGTTAAAATAGTGTAGGTTTTCCACTTTGAGGTAGCACTTAGATTTATTTATCTCAGGAGCTTTCCTAGAAACATGGACCTGTGTAAGGTGGTGCTGCAGCAAGAGGAACCCTGGCATAGCTCAGACAGGGTGTGTAGTGGATATGTTCTGAAATATCAAGTAAAATGTTCCTGTTGATTTTCTTAGCTTTTCTTTTTAAAGAATTAACACTGCCAGCATAGATCTCTGTGAAGGAATATTTATCCTCATTGAGCAGTAGCTTATGGTTTAGTAGGAATAAAACCACAGTTTCCTAAATATAGAGCCGCTTAGCTTCTGGCTGAAGGATTAGTGATTAAACAACAACCACTGAAATACGTGAGAAAGGAATGTAAAACATTCTTTACATGCATGGGTCTGAAAACAATGCAAACTGGAACAGAGACTGAAAACCACATATTAGAACATTAGGTGAGGTATAATATATGTGTAATATATATATATATATATATATATATGTGTGTGTGTGTGTGTGTGTGTGTGTGTGTGTGTGTATACACACACACACATACATACACATATGTATATGTACATATGTATATAAACCTGATTTTTGGGAGAGGTAATTATAATGGAGATGTCAATAGCAAATAATTTTCTTTGTCTACCCTACTTCTTTCTTTCTTCTTTTCTTTCTTCTTTTTTTTCCAACGTTTATAAATTTTTAATTATGGATTCTTTTCATTTTTCTTTCAGATACAGAGTTAACCAGGGAAGTAGGAATTAGAGAAGGTGAAATACCACAAGTGGGACTACGTGTTACATTGTTTACTTATTACATTTTCTTATGTGCATTGTAATATCAACTCTAATATTCATGCATTTATTTATCTATATTCAATATGTAGATTTTTATATAACATATTCCAATTAGAGAGTCCCCTCCTGCAACTCCTCCCAGACCCACCCACTTCTCCACCCACCCAAGTTCACGTCCTTTCTTTCACTCTCTTATTAGGATACAAATAGTCATAAAAACAAAACAAAACAAAACAAAACAAAACCACACACACACACAAAAAAAAAAAAACCAAAAACCAGGGTATGACTTCCTAACTAGTACCTTTGAGTTCTTCCTTGTGCTTCATAGAATCAGAAAAAATCTTTTGTTCAGCTGTGCATAATGGCACATTCTTATAATGTTAGCAGACATTCTAATGTTAGCTGACAGACAGAGATGAGAGGATCTCACATGTAGACCACTTCCAGCTTGGGTTACACAGAGTCACGGGCCAGCCAGGGTTCTGGGTGTGAATCTGTCAGTTTCTGTGCTGGCTTCCCTGTCTACATTCTGTTATCTTCCTGTTACTCCCCTGCTTTGTAGCTCCGCCTAGCAGGGCCTTGAAAGTACCACCATGCACACAGCAATAGCATCTCACGTGGATCCTATCTCTAATACGTTAAATCCAGTAGGCCAATTGCAGGCATTTACTTGGCATCACCTCTCAAAGGGTTTGACCTTACTGATAACTGATAACTTCCTTTCTGAAATCTGGGCTCTCCCAGCATCCACCTGAAACTTTTGGTTTCTCTTACTGCTGGTCCTGGACTTATGATGGTATGTTTTCTATTCCAGAGACCCCATCCCACTCCTCCCCCCACAGTATCTAAAGGACATCACCTATACCATTATTTAGTTTCCTAATCATTGATTTCTGTCTTCAGCTCTACTTTTTCTTCTATAGCAAAGGCCTGTTGTTTGTTTTTATTTTTGTTTTTTTTGTTTGTTTTTTTCCCTTTGGTGATATATTTAACACCTCTGATGCATGTCCCAGTAATACCATGAATTTAGCTTTATCAATTGAACGCAGAACTTGTGTTAACCTACCTTGCTCACACATTCTGCCTACGGATTCTCCCCACTTACTGCAACTGAAAACCCAGCTTATGTTCCGAGTCGTTACATAAAGCTGTTTTCAGTTGTAAAGTATTATTATTTTTTTCTTTGAACATGTCCACGTCTCCTCTCAGTGCCGAAGCTCTGGCTTGGGCTACCTGCATTTTAACAGTTGTCTCTGGGGTTGCCATACTCCACAGCTCTGTTTTTCTTGCTCAGGAAACCTCCAGTCACAAAGGATAACAACTTGTACCTGTCTCTATCATGAAATTCCTGATGGGGGTCTTAGCATTTTCTTGAAACCTGAGTATAGGTTCTGCTTAGACAGAGTCAATCCTGGTGAGTCCATTACTTT
>JADRCD010214686.1:0-14548 GCA_019843815.1 Montemys delectorum | reverse complement strand
AGAGAGAGAGAGAGAGAGAGAGAGAGAGAGAGAGAGAGAGAGAGAGATTTTCTGGTATTTCTTTTTTGGACACTCTACTTCCTCCATGACTTTTCATTTCTTAGTCCCTCAGATCTTGTGAGAGATCACATTCTTCTGTCCATTCTTGGACAGGGAGAATTTAGAAGGAAAGCTCTCAGAGCCTGCTTTTCTGATTGCTAGTTAGGGTGGCAAATATCTCAACTCCAGGATCTGGAAGGCTGAGCCAGAGAAGCCATGACTGGGTGATAAAGATGATGAGCTTCTAAGAGGGCCTCTTCCTCACCCTCCTGACCTGAGACAAAAGCCTGGATTCTTAAAGTTAATGCCTGTGGGCCTTTTCTTCTGCCAGTAGGGTCCCTACTGATGGAGTAGCTCAACAAGTTCTAGGACAGATGAGGCTAGATTAGTACATATACAATAGTTGTGGGCCAACCAGTTAACATAGCTTCCTTCAAATTAATGAACCCTAACGTAGGGAAGGAAGACCCTTCAAAGACTTTAAAACCCAGTCTTCAAGGAGAGGCCAGGCTTAGGTTTCCTGAGACCCCTCTTTGTTTTTGAAAATCTCTCTGTGCTCACTGTGTATGTATTTTTTCATCCCTAGTGAAAGGCTCTCTTTGCAAGAAGATTTTGTCTATTGTGTTTGAGAATTTCCCTACTGTTACCTGTGTTGCTTGGGACTATCCTGTCTTTTAATTCTTTAACTGGCAGAGAATATAAACCAAATTGAGACCTTTAGATGGTAACACACTCTTGACTTCTACAGTTTATTTTCATATGTATATGAAAATATATATGTATGAGGCTGTAGATTAAAATTTTCTTTTAGGTTTTTCCATTCAGAGTCAGAAAAAGTCATCTCGTCAATTATCTGGAAATTATTAAATCTTATAATAATAAGGCAAGAGAAGGAGAATGAAAGGAATCCAAACATGATAGGAAGAAGTAATATATCCCCATTTGTAGATGCTATAAGCATACATTTAAAGGACCTTAAACATGGGCATGGTGGCACAAACCTTTCATCCCAGACCTCAGGAGGTGTAAACAGCTGGATGCCTGTGATTCTGCAGCCAGCTTTGTCTATATAGCTGCCTTCTTTCAGGTTACCTGGGGCTGCATAGTGAGAGCCTTCTAGTCAATATGGCTCGGTCAAAATTGGATACCCACCTGCAGAAGATTACAATTATATGCATATTTTCCTTTTCTTTTTTTCTTTTCTTTTAAAGATTTGTTTATTTATTTTTATGTATATGTGTGATCAATCTGTATGTACACCTGCCCACCAAAAGAGGGCTTCAGATCCCCTTACAGACGGTTGTGAGCCACCATGTGGTTTCTGGGGACTTACCTCTGGACCTCTGGAGGAGCTCTTACTGCTGAGCCATCTTTCTAGCCTGGATATGTTTCAAGTTGTACAAAAATCAAATTAAATTGGATCAAATGCCTTAATTTAAAGTATGAAATGCTGAAACATCTATAGGAAGCATAAGAAACACTCTGGAAGACACTGGGGTAGGAAAAACTTTCTGAACAGAACATCATCAGCACGAGAACTAGTCCTGGGTACCAACAGATGGGATGACATGAAATTAAAAAGTTTCCATTCAGCAAAGGAAACGATCAGTAGAGTAAAAAGACAGCCCACCAACCAGAAGAAAATCTTTACCAGCTGTACTTCAGACAAGGGGCTAAAATCCAGAACTTTCGAATTGCAGAAATTAAATGCCAAGAAAATAAACTGCCACTTAATAAATGGGCTAATGAGTTACACAGACAGTTTTCAAAAATAAGAACAAACAAACAAACAATCAAAGAAAGAAATACAGATGACCGTAACTTAAGAAGAAAATATGTTCAGCATCCCAGGACATGAGGGAAATGCTCATTAAAACTACTTGGAGTTCTCACCTCACCCCGTCAGAATAGTTATCATCAAGGAATCTGACAAGTGTTGGAGAGGATGGAGCGAAAAAGGACCCTCTTTCTTATTCACTCTTGGCGGGGGTGTAAATTACTATACAGCCACCGTGTGATCCTGGCGTACACTCAGAAGCTCTGTACACCACCATAGAGATATTTGAGCCCTATGTTTATTTATTGTTTCTGAAATAGAGTCCTATGTTCTATTCACTGTAGTAAGGGAATGGAACCAACTTAGTTGTCCATTAACAGATGAATGAATAATGAAAATATGGTACATATAAAAATTGAAATACTATTCATCTCTAAAGAAAAATTAAGTCACAAAATTTGCAAGAAAATGGATGAATTTATAATGTATAATACTAAGGAAGAGCACTCAGTCTCAGAAAGAAAGAGCGAAGTGTTTTCCCTCATATGCAGATCCTAGACTATAATGTATGCATGTGTAAGTGTAAACAAGTGTATGTGTGTGTATAGTACAACATAGAGAAAGAGAACAAGAAAAGGTAATACTAGGTGATAAGGAAGGAATGAACTCAGGAAAAGGGCACATGAGCCATGAAAAAGAAGGTAAAGTTAATTGCTTTTCTAGTTTTAGCATGTGTGTGTGTTGTGTGTGTGTTATGTGTATGTTGTGTGTCTTTTTGTTGTATGTGTTGTGTGTGTTATGTGTATGTTGTGTGGCTGTTGTGTGTGTGTTGTGTGTATTGTCAGTGCTCTTAACAGCTGAGCCATCTCTTCAGCCCCAGTGTGTGTGTGTGTGTGTGTTGTGTGTGGTGTTTTTGTGTGGTGTGTATTGTGTGTGTATGTGGCATGTGTCTGTGTGTCTGTGTGGTGTATGTATATTATGTGTATGTATATTGTGTGTATGTGTGGTATTTGTGTGTGTGGTATGTGTCTGTGTGTGTGGTATGTGTGTATATGTTTTGTGTGTGTGCAGGGTGTGCATGTTGTATGTCTGTGTGTTGTGTGTATATGTCTCTGTGTGTGTGTGTGTGTGTGTGTGTGTATTGGATAAGAACATGATTGATGCCTGAAAAGTATGGCGGCATTGAAGGTGAAGCAGGACATGCCCCCACCAGGGGGCTACGGCCCCAACGACTACAAGCAGAACCTGCCCCGCCGGGAGTGTCGGGCTACAGCATGTTTGCTGTAGGCATTGGGGCCTTGATCTTTGGCTACTGGAGAATGATGAAGTGGAACCAGGAGCGCAGGCGCCTGCAGATTGAGGACTTGGAAGCCAGGATTGCCCTCATGCTGCTCGCTCTTCCAGGCAGAGAAGGACCGGAGGATCCTGCAGATTCTTCGGGAAAACCTGGAAGAGGAGGCCATCATCATGAAAGATGTGCCCGACTGGAAGGTGGGCGAGTCTGTGTTCCACACCACACGATGGGTGCCACCCCTCATTGGCGAGTTGTATGGGTTGCGCACCAAGGAGGAGCTCAACAACGCCTACTTCGGCTTCACCTGGTACACTTAGGGCCTGAGCTGACGCACATAATAAAGAATAATCAAATAAACTGTTGACTCTATTGCAACTCTAAAAAAAAAAAAAAAAAGAACATGATTGATGGTGAAAGTGTAAAAATCCAGTGTGAAGCTCTCCAGCTACAGAAGGACGACTCTGACTGTGCAGAAGCTCACTGAGATGTATAGACTTTACTCTTAGGATGATGGAGGATAACAATAGAAGCAAAGAAATGCAATCACATGACCCAGTTAATCCTAGCTCTAGGGAGGCTGAGGCCAGGGGATCCCTAACTCCAAGCCAGCCTGAGTTCTTTGAGAAAGCTTATCCAAAAGAGTGAAAGAAAGGAGCAAAAGAACAAAGGAGCCAGCAGGGGAAAGCTACCTTGCCAAATTGGCTCAGGCATTGAATGAAGAAAGTCTGAAGGCACAGTCTGTCTGTGTGCGCTCACCTCACTGATGGCTTTAGCATCACCTCTAAGTGTTCTTTCCTAGGTTCTCAGATCCAGTTCCACCTTTCGGAGGCCTTGTTGGTGATGGTGGGCTTGCTCACGCCACTCATGCTTCTGAGCAGCCAATCTCCTGTTGTCAAGGGTGTGCACTGGGAATCTGTGTGTGTGGTCCACTGTAGACCATAGCCCAGGCCAGTTTTGACTCACAGATTCTTTCCTGTTGTCTACAAGTGTTCTTCAAGCCAGGTTCCAGAGCCTAGTCTCAGGACATCTGCTCTGACAGCATGGTTTTCCTCGACTGTCAACAAGCCAATGGTTCACCAGGAAACTTTAAGAAAAAAAAATGTCTACTCTGGTCCAGCGTGCCTCCTCTTCCTCCACCAGTGCTGCTGCTACGCTCCTCTCTGTCCTCACTCCACCCCATCCCACCTTCCCAACCCCATTCTCACTGTGTCCCTCACTCTAGTTATTCTTTAAGACTGCTGCTAACCAGAACGGCAGTGCTGATTTCAGAGCTCATCCTCGAGCTGTGGTCCTGGCCTTCTGCAGCTGTACTCTCTCACTCTTGCTTCCTCTCGGACACACTCTAGACTTTCCTGTTTTCTCTCCAAGCTTTCCTATTTTGTTCTGCTCCTGAAACTACAGATTTCTGCCACCACGCCTTTCTATTTGTAGCTATGGGTCTAAATACTCCCAGTTGGAGACCCTAGGAGTCTATGCCTGGGTCTTTTGTCATCTTCCTGTATCCTGTTTGCATCTTTTTAAGATGCCCAAGCTCTATCCATCCTTCAGTGCTCAGATCAGGACTGGTGTTAGCTGTCCAAAGGATCCCTCAGCCAGAAATAACCATCCCCTTTCTGAACAGCAATATCCATATCTGAACATTATATACTATATTTGGCTTTCATAGTAGCTTTGGACCAGCTACAGTTTTAGAATGAAAGGACATGTATCCATAGCCACGCCCATAACACAACATCAGATGCAAACACACAGGATAACAGGAATACACGACACTAACCATCAGACACCTGTTAAGTGACTTAATGTCTGTTGCTCTTTTTATCTATCCAATGAATTATTGTACTTACCCTGCTTACTCTGTAGAGTTGTAGTAAAATAAACTGAAATCTGGGCACATAGAAAAACTTTATTAAGTATATTACAGAAACCTAAGATACTTTTATTTGATATTCCATCAGTGTTTATTGAGCTAATAAAAAACATTTGAATGGTTAGATGTTTACTACTTCATGAAAATGAAGGGAAGAATGTTTGAAGAAGGTGTGACTTGCATGTTAATTCAAGTGTATCTTTCCTGTAAGGAAAAGTAAGCTTAAATGATGTGGTAGCAAATTAAATTGCAAATGATTTCTAGAACTCGTAGATGGAGAGAATTTCTCACGCATACAAAATAGTCTTATCACATTGCATTTAACATATCAGAGAACTGGAGCTCAAATAATGGCTCGGTGGTTAAGAGCACTGTTCCCTCTCCCAGAGGACCTGAGATCAATTCGCAGCATCTACATGGTAGCTAGAAGTTATCCTTAACTCCAGTTCCAAGGGATCTGACACTCTCTTCGGGACTCTCCATGTCCTATGCATGTACATGATGCACAGACATGTGTAGACAAATACTCACACATATGAAAGAAAATGTTTTTAAATAAGGCACCATAGAACGCAGAAAGTAAAGAAATAATCCACCTGCCATGTCTACAGAATCATCAGATCTTGTTAGCCAAGTGTATTTTTCCCTCCTCTAGCTTTCAGCATTGTGGCAGTAAAATTTCTGAAAATATTCAAGAAAATCAGTAATTTTGTGAAGTTAATATTTTTGAGTATGTATAGCTTAGTGGCTAAGAGCAAAAATTTGAAATTTGAAACTTGAAATCAGGCTGATTGAGTCTTGTTTTTTTTCCCTGTTAGTGTCATAAAGCACTCTTACCAAAAACAACTTACAGGAGGTATATTAGAGAATATGAGAGAATGGATACACACACACACACACACACACACACACACACACACACACACACACACACACACGAGAGAGAGAGAGAGAGAAAGAGAGAGATAAAGAATGCTAGACTAGGTCCCTCATAAATTGATCAGCAATCAAGACAATGCCCTACATTCTGATGTAGACAATTTCTCAACTTATGTTCCTTCTTCCCAAATAACTATGGATTGTAGCAACTTGACAATGAAAACCAAGTGAATGGTCTAAGACCACACGGTCTAAGACCATGTTTGCTCTTACAGAAGACCAGAGCTCATTTCCCAGCACCCACATCAGATACATCACTGTCTGGAACTACAGTTCCAGGGCTTTGAGGATACCTGTAATCACATGTACATGCCCCCCCCCCACACACACACAAGCACACATCCTTAAAAATAATAAAAATAATCTTGTCAATCAACAACCAGGGCAAGTCTAATGGTTGGACCCTCACTTACTAGTATATGACATTGAACATACATATTTACATGTATATCCATGACATTTAAGCTGTTTTGTTAAGTGTGAAATGGGTATAATATTCCTAGTTATGAGTATTAAATGAACTGACATACATAGAGCTTATGTGACATGTATAGTAACAGCTGCCATAATATCTGTGTTAATAGTAAACCTGTAGGTTTCTGTTCAGAGGGGCTGGTCTCCAAGGCTCATGTGGATTCAGAAGTCTCTAGCTGTTTGCATACTTTATATTAAAACAGCATATAATTTCAATAGAACCTATGCATACCGTCCTGAGCCCTGGAAACCGTCATCTCACTACTTAGGTTACATAATGCTGTGTCCTGTGGAAATAGTAGCTGTCTTATATTCCCACCTGGGGAACAGTGACAAGAAAAATTCAGTTGAATCTGTGAATGTGGAACCACAGGATGCGGAGACACAGCTGTGTACCTAGTCATACAGCCCAGGATAGAGCATTTGAGATGCTAAGCTGAACTGGGTTCATAAACCAGGAAGGTAGGAAAGTGATCCTAAGCTAAAGTGTTGTCAAAGAGGATGCACTAGGTAGGAGCTGAGAACAAGTCAACTCTAAGAAGGCCTCACTGTAAACCATCTAATCACTCATGATACATTTACAGGAAGAGAATGAGCCTCTGTTGCCTCTTACATTCATTTCCACTCAAGGAATGCTTTAGGAAGCATTATGGTACCATTCAAGGGATGGGTTGTGAAAGCTATCTTACAGTAGTCAAATATCTTTCTATTGTACAAAGCCCCCAGTCTGTGGGAGAAGGGAATGGCATGACCCATGGCTGGGAAAACCAGTCAGGGTCATTGACTCTAGAACAGTGTGGTTGTCAGCCTTCCAAAGGCAGTGGCTCGTTAATGCAGTTCCTCATGTTGTGTCGACTCCAACCATAAGATTTTCTCCATTGCTACTTCATAACTGTAATTTTGCTACTGTTTTGAATTGTAATATAAAAATATCTGTGATTTCTGAGGATGGAAGGGGTCATACCCCACAGCTTAAGAACCCATGTATAGAGAATCTTCAAGATAAACAATGCAGACAGGAAAACATGCATTAGTAACATCCCCGAACGGTCATTTGACTTCATTGTGAAGACATTTTGTTTTTTCATTGAGAAAAAGAAAACAGTGTTTAAAAACCTGTGCTGTCACTGTTGGAAACAATTCTTTTTTTAAAAAAACTTTATTTTTATTGTGTGTGCATGTGCACACAAGTGTGTTTGTGTGTGTGTGTGTGTGTGTGTGTGTGTGTGTATCTGTGTGTGTGGCTATGCAAGCAAGAGTGGACATTCACATGGAAGCCACAAGAGGGCATTGAATCCCCTAAAGCTAGAGTTACAGACAGTTGTGAGCCACCTGACGTGGGTGATGGGAACTGAACTCAGGGTCTCTGCAATAACAATAGACATTCTTAACCACTGAGCCATCTCCCTGGTCCAGAAACTGGATCTTTAATGTGAATAAAGCGCTCTTAATGGGACTCGTTCATCTTTGACATGGATTAGATGTGAATGAAACGCACTTAATGGGACTCGTTCATCTTTCACATGAGTTAAGTGACAATTTTTCTGTTATTGCAGGTGCTTTTAGTAGATAGTTGAAATGAAAATTTAAAAAATGTTATAGCAACTTTTTTTGTACCATCTAAACTGTTTAATATGAAACTCTGAATGAGGAATAGAGTCATGTAGAAACAGAAGTTTTCAATATTATGAATGTCTAAATATCAGTGATGTTATTAAAATATGCAGTCTTAAGTGTGGTACTTTGTCATTGTTATAACCTTTAGGTGAAAAAATCATTTTAATGTAGATTTATTTTGGGCTTTGTCAAATGACTGCAAATCTTTCTCTTAGTAATTTTACTCCCCCTCTTTCCTTTGACTTTTGATGCTACTGGCTGTAAGCTGAGAGTGAAAACGCGACTGAGTCTCTTGCATTGATATTTTGTACTTTCACATCTAAACACTTAAAGGAGTTATCTGGTAGCCCAATAGACAGCTGATGTTTCCTATTCACACTGACTACATTAATCTTTAAATTATTTTCTTAGGAACAATAATAGGAATTAAATTTTTGTTTCCATATTTCTATTGCTACTATATGGCAGGCTGCAAGAAAAGAGAGAGCAAGGAGGCCCGCGGAGACAAGACATCCAACTGGGCATCACTTTGAGGAAGGGCGGGACTACAGTGTTGTTGGATCTGATATGCAGCTCAATTCAAAATTCATCATGAGATTTCTGCAACTTTTGGGGAAAATCTGACAAACAGAGACCAACTGACACCATAGTTTCACCCTTGCACTGTCATGTTTTGTGCATTTAAACATTCCACTATTTTGTTCTCTTAGAACCGTGGAATACAAAATTCTAGGAAACAAAACAAAAGGCAGAATATCTGTGTGTTTAAAGGCTAGGGCAGCCAGCGCTTCCCAGACTGGCCATTCATGGTGAGAAACTTAACTCTTCAAGCTTTTCAGTCATTCACCCTTTTTTGTCCATGTCAAGATGAAGTGGTCTTTTGTTTCTAACAATGCACCAATTGATGATCACATCATCAAAGCCACTGGAAGTGGACAAAGCACGGAGGCATGTCACACTGTGCAAATGGCCCTCGGCCTGACTGCTTCAGAACAGTTACCATTATGTCCGAGTGTCCAAAGTCTGGCCCAGGCTATCCAGTCAGCCCATCACCCTGCATGGGAGAAGTTGCTTAAAATGCAAACTATGACCTCACTTGCGGAACTTTAACTATTGATGGCGGCAGCCATGAACCTGATTCTTAACCCTGCATGAGAGTTTTCTAGAAATAAAAGAGTAAATACAGAAATCACCAGAGAGACCGTGTTAAACATTGTTCTTCCTCACAGTGGGAAAGGGACCGTCTACTTAGATATGACTTCTTAGGGGTTAAAAGCCCAGCAAACTTCCATCTGTGTTCTTTCATGCGAATCTGGTAATTTCAATTTGATGTGTCAAGTTTATGAGTTTCATTTTCCAAAAACAATTTGGCTGCTAACAAGAAGAAAAAGGGAGCTATTGTCATGCATACTGTCTTCTACTTTTATAAGACAATGTGCATGAGTGAGATTCTTCCTCTAGATTCATCTGCATAACTCGATCTGACTGTTTCGCACATGGCACAAACACAACATGCATGAACACAACATGCTTCACTATCCTGCATGTACTTCATGCAGTCTCTCTCTCTCTCACTCCTTACTGATATCTGTAAAACATTTGCAAACTCAATAAGCAGCTACAGTTAATAGAAATAAGTACAAAGGTATTTACAATGGCACCTTTCCTTCTTATTCAGAGTGACCTTTTTCATTAGAAGTAGTTACCATGGATTTTTGTAACACAATGTTCATGATATTTTCTGTGCATATGAGTGTGTGCATACCCCCTCATTTTCTACTGAGGATACACCCTAAGAGCCCCAAAGGATGCTGTAAACACAGATAGTATCAGTATGTATATATTTATATGTGTGTGTGTATTGTGTGTGTGTGTGCCTGTGTGTGTGGCGTTTCTTATAACACATGAATACAAATGATAAATAATTCCTTAGGAATTCATGACATCATAGATTAATGATAATGAAAATCAATAGAATAGTTATGACAATACGTTGCAGCAGGAGTTATGTGAATATGATGTGCAAGGCACCCTATCTATCAAATTGCATTCACTCTTCTTGTGCTGATGTGGTGATACACCTCTACGTGGTAAGACCAAGTGAAGCCTATGATGTAGGTTTCATGACACACTGTTCTGGCCCTACATCTGAGTTACTTCCAAACACTGATCAAGATGACTGCTAAGTAACCAACAGGAGTGTGATCTGACTATTCAACATAGGTGTCATAGTGCTACTCAGAACAGAGTTCACCTTTAAACTTTCAAATATGCCTGAAAATTTTCACTGAATAGTTTCAAACAGTTGCTTGAATGCAGGTGTGGTGGTTTGAAAATGCTTGGCCCAGGGAGTGGTATGATGAGGAGGTGTGGCCTTGTTGGAGCTGATTTAGCCTTGTTGGAGGAAGTGTGTCACTGTTTGTGTGGGCTTTAAGACCTTCCTCCTAGCTGCCTGGAAGCCAGTCTTCTCCTAACTGCCTTCGGAACAAGCTGTAGGACTCTCAAGTCCTTCAGTGCCATGCCTGCCTAGACACTGCCATGCTTCCTGCCATAATGATAATGGACTGAACCTCTAAACCTGTAAGCAAGCCCCAGTTAAACATCCTTTATAAGAGACGCTGTGGTCATGGTGCCTCTTCACATCAATGAAACCCTAATTAAGACAGCAGGCATCTGACACTGAAGAAATGGAACTCACTGGGAAGGCACAGCATTGCTTCTTTTCCTTTAATTCTGTATTTTGTACAATTTTCTTGCACTAGTCTATGACCTGTCTATTTGTAAAGATTCTAAGGGCATCTTTATACTTCATTCTCAAATAAGTAATTCTTACATTCTTTGTTTGGATAGCAAATATCAATCGTCATGTCCCAAGGTGTTAGGAGGAGTGATAGATCCAGATTACCATGGAGAAATCGGATTGCCTCTTCACAATGGAGGTAAGCAGGATTATGTCTGGAGTGCAGGAGATCCCTTAGGGTGTCTCTTAGTACTTCCATGTCCTGTGATTAAAGTCAATGGGAAATTACAACAGCCTAATCCAAGCAGGATGACAAAGGATACAGACCCATCAGAAATGAAGGTATGGGTCAATCCTCCAGGAAAAGAGCCAAGACCTGCTGAGGTGCTTGCTGAGGGGGAAAGAAATACAGAATGGGTAGTAGAGGAAAGTAGTTATAAATACCAGCTAAGGCCATGTAATCAGTTGCAGAAACAAGGATTATAAAGTAATATGAATGCTTCTGTCTTATTTTGTTAAGAATACATTTTTCTTTCTTCCAATTTCTTTAACATCAATTGGCATTTATGTTGAGACACTAAAAGAATGTTCCCAAGAGACATTGCCCCATTGTAAATTCACAAATGCATTTGCGATTGTACGAGGAATAGTTATATCATATTAAGCTTATTCATGATTTTGTTATTGTTTCATGTGGACATGAGATATTATTTGTGTCAAGTTGATAAGAGGTGGATTGTAGTGGCTATTCCTGGTTGTCAACTTGATGACGTCTGAAATGAACTACAATCCAGAATTAGAAGGCTCACCTGTGGCCCTAATCTAGAGGCTGAGAGATACAAGTTTCCGACCTGAATCTTGGCATGGAGATCTTGAAGCATAGTGGCTATGAATCCCAGAAGATTAAGATGGGAAGATCTATGAGTTCAAGGTCATCTGGGATTAAAGGTGTGGTGGCACACACCTTTAATCTGGGCCACACCTTTTGCTGAAGACCTACATAAGGACATTGGAAGAAGGAAGGCTCTCTCTGCTTTGCCTGCTTGCCTTGTGGGACTGAGCAACTGCTGGATCCTTGGACTTCCATTCACAGCTGCTGCCAACCATTGTTGGGAGTTGGACTACAGACTGTAAGTCACCAATAAATTCCTTTACTATATAGAGACTACCGGAAGTTCTGTACTCTAGAGAACCCTGACTAATACAATATACTAAGGCATCCAAACACTAACCCTTGATTTAAAAAAAAAAAGTAGATGTTGGAACCTCTCAAACTGATTGCCCTTTATAAAATATTTAGATATCATAAAGATATCTAAGAAGCTTCTGATATATTTCTTTTTCCTTTAAAATTATTATCTATTTTTAATGTATTATTATTTTGTGAGTATGCACATGCATGCATATGCATATGCATATGTACATGTCTGTGTATGTGGTATGTGTGGAGATAAGAGGATAACTTTCTTAAGTTGCTTCTCTCCTTCCAGCTTTTTATGGGTTCCAGGAACCAAACACAGGTTGTCAGAACCATGTGACAGTCAGACTATCCACTGGGCCTTCTTACAAGCCCAAACATTTTTTAAGCAGCAGCACACTCCAGTTCTAGAATTCGTAGCTTAACGAAATTCAAGTGTCCTGTTACGAGAGGCTGAGGCTCAAATTCAGTGGTTGTTTGGCTCTGTAAGTCTTCTCTCACTTGAATGTGTACAGACATACTCTCTGCTGGGTCAGAGAGCGCCCAGCAGATGCTGTTGGGATAGCTCTGAACTCTGGGTAATTAATCCATGCTGCATGTGGTCTCTGATTGGACATAAATCCATAGCAGGCACAGGGGTTCTTCATTCCAGCTTTGAAGCCTCCTTTCTTTCTAATAGTCGACTGTGAGGCAGAACTTTTCTACTTAAATGTTTGCTTTCCAAGTGTAGTTTTGAACAAGCAAAATCCAAAGCCCTGAAGTCGGAGACATCAGTTTACCAGAGGCTTGAATTTTCTGCATCTAAGTATTGCCTCACAAACACTTAGAGATAAGGGAGAACAAACAGGTAGCCATTTCTCTCCGAGTAGACACACCACGCATTGCACACCAGCATACACATTCAACTGAGAAGCAGTTTAAAAAGACCCTTCTCGCTGATGTGCCAAATGATTGTGAAAAAATGTCTACCTTTCAAAATGATAAATGACCATGTTCCTTTTTAATTTAAGCCTTGGAAATGCATTTTTTTTTCAAACCAACTCAGAATGGATCGCACATGATGCTCAGTCTGTGCAAAACATGCTTGGATAACAGAAGCCAAGGCAGCAAGGATTAAAAAGTAATGAGACCACTGAATGAGGTATTAAAAATAATTGCCAAGAAAAAAAAGCTTAACAAAGGGTATCCAGCCCTTGTTGCTCTTGGGTCTGTTTTCCCAGCTTAACTGTTGGATGCTTTGATCAGAGATAAAATGAAATCATGTATTGTTTCAAACAGGAAGTGATTTATTGCCCCGTGTTGCTCTGGCATAAAAGGACTCTGTTATTTCTCTATCTGTGTCTGACTAGGAAAAACAGGGAAGAGAGCTTATAGTTGGACAGTGTGTATAAGCTTTAGATGCCTTTGGATGAAGCCCAGCAGCCTGGCCAAGGTAGTGAACTATGTGGAATTATTTTAATGGTTGCTTGAATTAATCCTGGGAAGATTATTCGTGTCGTGGGCTACTTAAGTTGACTTTTAGCATTTTGAGAATCTAATGGGCTCTGGAGCCAGCAGGTCCTGAGAGAAGATGAGGCACTGTAACAGTAGTTACTCTTCTCTTTGCTGCCAAGCCCAAGGGAGAGTTTGGTTTACAGTAGAAGCTCCAGAAAGGTAAAGCTATGCATATTTTAATACACAGTGCTCCACCCAGCATTGTATTTATGAAAACTCTTCCTTGAGATGACAAGAATGAATATGTGTGTGTAGCCTTTTTTTTTTTTTTTTTTTTTTTTTTTTGAGACAGGAGACAGGGTTTCTCTGTGTAGCCCTGGCTGTCCTGGAACTCACTCTGTAGATCAGGCAGGTCTCGAACTTAGAAATCCGCCTGCCTCTGCCTCCCAAGTGCTGGGATTAAAGACGTGCGCCATCACCGCCCGGCGTGTGTGTGTGTGTGTGTGTGTGTGTGTGTGTGTGTGTGTGTGTATGTATGTGTATTCTTATCACAGAGTGAGGAGCTAAAATGTTAATCATCATAAATTTCTACTAACATAGAGCAGATAGACTCTTTGAGATCTGGTATTGAACTCAGGAGCAAGAATCTTGTTCATATTTAAGAAGAATAAATAAAATATTCTATCTAGCAATTATATACATATAATTTTTGGTAAGTATAAATGTGTATTTTGAGAAGCCCAGCATCCTCTAGCCTTCCATGTACAGAAGGAAGTGCCTACTTCCAGCCTCTGCTGTGTAACCTATCCTGTCCCATCAAATGAGGAGAGCTCAGCAACACTTGTAGCGTTAACAGCCCAGTCCATTGGCTCTCCCAAGGAGGGAGACTACTCACAGGACTATGAGACTATTATTCTCCTTTAATCTTATTGCTGTGTGACTAAGGTATATTTTAACATTTACACTTTCCAACAAAAGTACAAAGGAAATAAAAAAAAAAGCAAACAAACACCCAGCTTGAAATGATGGGACATGAGATAGTACTATACAGATATAATAGGAATTCCTAGACCATAAACATTCTAAGGGTTTTAATATAAAAAGTAGATAACATACAAAAACAGTTGGGAATATGGAGAAAGGATCAAAAATAGAGATCAAAACTC
>JADRCD010214685.1:17996-28786 GCA_019843815.1 Montemys delectorum | reverse complement strand
GCCTACCCTGCTTTTGATGCAGTTGTTGGGGACCCAAAGATAGGTTCTCATATTTGCACCAGAGACACTGTACCAACTGAGGTATCTCCCTAGCCTATATATTTTTATGTATCGTTTTCTATGGAAGCCTTCTTACTCAGTGAGTAATGTCCCACCCTCCTTGTTTATTTTAATGAACCCAGATGTTTTGTGACTTTTATTTCCCTGTTAACTGCACATCTTTCTATCTGTCTCTTAGAGACTGGGTACATCTCTGACTGATAACAGCCTAATACAAACCGTGGACTATATTTTTAAACTCTCAGTGCTACTTTAAATTCCTTTTAACATCTTTTTTCAACACATTTTACACTAATATATTTTAATTCTACTTTCATTTTAAACCCCATTAAACATTAGATTATTGTTTTGTAAGAGTAATATTTCTTTGCATTTATGAGTCCCCTTATTCTGTGTTTCTTCTTGTATGGTAACTTTTACACCTGGGATCAGTTATTGTTCACACAAAAAGTTCTTTGTATTCTTTTTAATTTGTGTTGGCTTGCTCTTAACAAAATACTTTGTCTGAAAATATCTTTTTACTCTAGTTTTTAAAACAACAATAGTTCTATATTCTATTGTAGTAGTATTTTAAAAATCTCCTACTTTCTGAGAATTGTGCACATGTATAAATTGAAATATGATCATATCTATCCTTATTTCCACTTTCCAATTCCTTCCATATTCCCCCAATTTGTCCTCCTCTTTAGAATTAATTAGCTAATTTTTGATAAGCCATTAAGCCCAGTTAGTGCTTCCCCTATGTGTATGGGTGTATTGCATTGCATTGTATTGTATTGTATTGTATTGTGTATTCCAAAAGGCCGAGAGGAGGATAGTCATAGCTTTCCAACAAATTTATATTTGCAAGGCAAAAAATTTAATGATATTTTTTCAAGACAAAACATATCTAACCTAACCATACTTGGGAATGCAAGATGGGTAGCTAGATCCTGAAAAGGAATGTTTCTCTTTCCCTTAGCATCAGCCAGTTGTCAACAGCTCCTCAGTAATGAGTGAGCACTAGAGATCATCTACTCTATCAGTGCTGGCTTGATAGTGTCCAGGTGTACATCTGTTGGTGACTGGGATAGCCATAGCATGTCAAGAAAACAGTACAGCACAGTATTGTTACCTGTTTTCTGGTTTCAATGTGTTTCTCTGCTTTCTCTTCTATGATTTTCCCTGAGCCTTGATGGGAAAGGGATTAATACAGATGTCTTATTAAGCTTGTGGACTCAGTTTCTTATTCTTAGCACTTTCACCAGCTAGTTAATTGTGCTTTGATTCCCTACTAAAAAAAAAACAAAACAACAACAACAACAACAACAACAACAACAACAGAAACCAGAACCTTCTCTGACCAAGGTTGACACAGACCTATGGGTAAAGAAGGGAACCTGAAAGTCCAATCACATATCAAAATGACATTATTTTGCAGATTTTACTCTAGTACCTATGTCCTCAGCCACAAGTTTTTGACCAGAATTACATTAGGTAAGCTGAAGTTATCTCCTATGAAGTAGGCTTTAAACCCAATTAGAAAGCTGTTAGTTATGCCACTAGAACTATGCCACTATTGTACAAAGGGACACATCTTGCCTGGTAAATGGGTATTGCAACATGCAGAGTTCATCACTGGGTAAAACAATTGATCTCTTCTCTTCTAGCAGCACACATGGCACCTACTGGCATTATAAAAGTTAATCAGCAATGAGGAAGTTTCTACTCTGTTTAATATTGATTTCTCTTTGTGCCAGAACTAAAGTATGGGGTGTTTTCAATAATACGATCTTACTCTGTAGTAATACTTCATATTATATATTTTAAATGTCATGACATCAAAGAGAAAGAAGGATGGAGGAAGAATAAATTACTCCAAGGATGGTTGAAAAAGATAAAGGGAATCATATTGTTTTTTGGTTAATTTGACATACATGTGTACATGTATATACATATACATATTTATGAGTATATATAAAATGTGATTATGTTCAATCCATATTTCTACTTTCCAAATCCTTTACGTCTCTCAAATATGCCCTCTTCCCAAATTGTGTCATTTATTTATTTATTTATTTATTTACTTATGATACACTAAGTCTAATTAGTGGGTTTAAATGAAAGTGTTCTACTTATTACCTAATAAAAATTCCAGTTCCTAGCATGGAGAACCTTTTAGAGTTGTTGGTCAGGGAAGTCCATTTGTCCCCCAATACAATATCTGCTATTGTTATGGTCCTTGATTGCCTGTCAGAAATTATAGCTAAAATCCTAGTGCTAAAGGTAACATACACTTAGGCCTCAGGCCTTCAAGGAATTGAAATGGAATTGACAGGGAAGACTAGCTCTCATAATACTGGAAAGAGCTATGTAAGTTGCCAAGGGAGATAAGCAATCAATAGTTTTGCCAAGTTGTAATACCTATGAGCCACAACAGCCAGTTGGTGAGATATTCTGAAAGATGCAATAGTGGTACTTACATCCAGAGGGCAACAAACAGCTATCTAACTGAGCTTAAGGCCTACTCCATAGGAGCATGTCTTGTCTAGCATGTAGACATAGCCCACTACCTACGGATGATGAAGTTATGGAGCATAAAGGAGAGCTACTCTCACCACTCTCATAATTTCTAGCTGCATTCTAAGTACATAGCCTGGTATCCACAGGTAGTTATTTGTCACCCCTCACTAAAGAAGCTTCATATTGTATCAGGTAGAGACCAACGAAGAAACCCACAATTGGTCAAAATGCAGAGTACAACTGACTGTGGGGGTACCCAACACCAACTGATAGATCATTAATATTAACCAGAGAACATCACGGATTGGGTAGACAGAAAACTTGTAAGAGCTAGCAGACCAAAGCATCTACTTCAAGACAGTTTATTCTATATATTACAGGGGAGCTTTACCCATGCAGTCTAATAAATGTGGTTAACTAAAGGGGACATGAAAATTTGAAAACACTAGTTATCATGCCAATATGGAGAGAGAAAATCTAGACAATTAATGACTGCTGAGAAATGGAGAATCACTATGCTCCAGGGATGAGTCCCCTGATAGGTTATTCAGTCCTAAGTAGTAATCCCTAAACACATGTAAAAACACATGAACACACACATCCATGAACATGCATACACACACGTGTGTGTCATTATGCATACATGTTATGCAGATATAAAAAATAAAAATTAAGAGCTCATGTATTTAACAAAGTGTTGGAAGAGTTGGAAGAATAAAGGAGAAATAATGTAAATACCATACTTATATATGAAGTTCTCAAGTATTAACCAATACATTATATGTATCAAATATATATATATATATATATATATATATATATATATATTTGATTTAAGTTATTTCAAAAAGTCAGGCTATCACTTTTTATTACTATTCCTTTGATGTAATGAGTCTTGTAAAATCTGTTACTTCACTACTGTTTAGTTTTCTTCACTGCCTGAAGTTTTCAGAAGTATCTTAATTTCCATAGATGTGTGTATGTGTGTGTGTGTGTTTGTGTGTGTGTGTGTGTGTGTGTGTGTGTGTGTGTATGTGTGTGTGAGAGAGAGAGAGAAAGAGAGAGAGAGAATTAAGTCTCTGTGTGTGTCAGTGGTGTGTATGTGTGTTGCACACCTTTTTAAGCCATTTTATTGGGTTCTTATACTTCTACTTCCCTTTTAACCCTTGCTCCACCCTAATCCCTTCCAATCCTTATTCTACCCTAATCATGCTTCCTGCAGATTAGGAACATTAAGTTCCTAAGATTGGGACAAGTCCAATCTTCAAACTTCTTCTTTTTGTCGCTTTGCTCACAGATTCTTGACAACCTGCAACAGCAGCAAGTAGGAGCAGCAACCTTCTTTTGGGTGACCCCAGTCTTTCTCAGGGTTCTCACATTTACACACTCTCTCAAATACTCAGAGTTTTAAGTATAAACTGTCTGCAGCTGGCAATACCATGCCCCTACTAGTGCAGGAGGTAAATCATAACCACCTGCTGTGCAGCAGTCTCCTACCCCACACCTGGAATTAAACATAAGCATTCACATAATGTAGCTGGGCTTTTAAAGAAACCAACCCCCCCCCCCGTGTGTGTGTGTGTGTGTGTGTGTGTGTGTGTGTGTGTGTGTTATTGTGTTATGTTTGTGTCTCTGTGTGACGTGTATGTATGTGTCCTGTGGTTCCCTGACCTTAAATTCGGTATTTGACTTTGGAAAGAAGTAGGAGGGCAGCAGGATGAAGGCAGTAGGAATGGAAAATGGAAGTAGAGAAGGATGACAAACTTGAACGAAGTATAATGACATGAAAATGCTACAGGAAAACTCATCACTTGTTGCTTAAAGAATTCATTTAAGAAATTGGGCAGTTAGATTAGAAGCTGTCCTGGGTCAGCTTCTCAAGTAGAAGGGGCCACGAACATCCTTCCCAAGCTGAGACAAATACTCAGTGACTCAGAAACCCCTGATCTTGAGCAAGCAGTGATTTGAGGTTTTAAGTTAGAATGGAAAAGGAAATAAAAACCATGAAGTTTCATCATTTAGGTATACTTTGGATAGTTGATAGATGTCATTCATTTCTGGAAAATGCTTAGCAGTGGTCCTTTTTGAACATGTTTTTTCTCCCTTTGTAGAAGCTCAAGCCTATACATTTATTAGTGTTTGTAGCAAATTAAGACTCTTATGCCCTTTTTCTTTAGTCCTCTTCTTCTATCGCTGTTTCAATTTACATATTATTTTTGACACCAGGACTAATAATTAATACACAAATCTTATAAAACAAATCTCTAAATTTTGTTTTGTTTTGTTTTGTTTTGCTGGTTTTTTCGAGACAGGGTTTCTCTGTGTAGCCCCTGGCTGTCCTGGAACTCACTCTGTAGACCAGGCTGGCCTCGAACTCAGAAATCCGCCTGCCTCTGCCTCCCAAGTGCTGGGATTAAAGGCATGTGCCACCACCGCCCGGTCTTCTCTAAAATTTTACTTGTTTCTAATTTCCTCCTCAAGGAGGTTCTCAACTTTAGCTCATGCAAAGGATTGGCAAATGCTCCTAGGTGTGATATTCCAATATTGTCAGATCTTCGGGCAGATAGTGGCCCCCTTCTAGAGTTCTAAATCATGCAGTCTTGGGGCTGGAGAGATGGCTCAGTGGTTAAGAGCACTGACTATTCTTCCAGAGGTCCTGAGTTCAATTCCCAACAACCACATGGTGGCTCACAACCATCTGATGTTATTTGGTATCCGCTTCTGGTGTGTCTGAAGACAGCTACAGTGTGCTCATATAAATACAATAAACAAATCTTTAAATAAATAAATACATAAATCATTATAAAAAAACATGCAGTCTTAGCTGCTTCCATGCCCTTTTTTGCCTTAAAAGGTGTGAAGGTTTAAAATATGTCCGTCGTTTTCTTGGTGCTACTATAAACGTGCTGGCTTGTGTTGTTTACTACAATCTATTACTGTATGAGTCCTGTCTGGCAGCTTGGGTCTTCACGTGGCAATATTGCCTGCCCCCCATTCCGTGTGTGTAGTAAGAATTCCAAAAGTCTCAAAATACCTTTCGTTTCTCATTTTATATTGATAACTGTTCCTTAATTTTTATTTTTAAGGTCAGAAAATAGTGACTACTGATGTTAGGCCTGTTTGTCATTCTGCATTTACAAATTCTCTTACCAGTTTGGAGTCCAGACTGCCTTCTTTCCTGTTTAAAACAGAGAATGCAGGGCATCAATCCTGGAGATGCCTTGAATGGCTGAGTTGAGGCTCAGGAATCTTAATTTTCACATAGTTCCTAGGCGAGCCTGATGAGCTTCATCACATGAAGGTATTTGGAAGCTACTGAACTAAGCATGATATGATTAAGAAGTAATTTTCTGAGTCACTATTTTTATGATAGAACGCAAGAAACTTCATGGGCTGTAAATAGGAAGAGAGATCAATTTTCAGTTCCCATTTCTAGTAGGTGAGGAAAAATAGATCTTTACAAGAAGGCTTAAAACCACATCCCAACAGCACACCGTGTAAATCAAAGTAGAGATAATAAAATATAAAAGGCAGGATGAAAGAATTCTGGTCCTGGAAGGAGAGCCATACTACATCAGAGCCTGGGGTAAATTCTGCAGGGTGGATGACCACTTCAAGAGCAATTCAGAAAAGGAAAAAAATCTTAAAGTAGTTATAAGGGTTTTGAAAAAGAAGCAATACTCCTGAGCAGACCAAGTTTGGTGGGATGAGACCATGGATGGTCATGCGGGAATGGCCCCACCAGAGAACTATTCCTAGGACCCTTCTGTTAGGTATGTTAAATCAAGTGTTTTATTAGAAGCAAATAGCAAAACCACCATCATTTTAAAAGTAGTTACATAAAAGTAGTTTGTTTTTATGCAATCTCATTTCAGAAAAAGAGGCTCAGTTATTTTTTAATAAATTGGCTTATGGTGTCATGTTTCCGAATTATAAAAAAAAATCTTAAGTATTAGTTTTAAAAGAGGTACACCCACATTGTATAATGCTCCTTCCCTGCTGAAATAAAGAATTCGGTGCCCAGAAGCAGCAGAAAACGTTAAAAAGAGCAACTTCTTGATCTCAAAAAATTGTTTGCTATGAAGGGCTGTCATGTGCCCAGAATCACCACAACTGTGGCCAGTGATTCAAAGCCAAAAGACCAACAACACTTGATTTCACGGGACTGCTTATGAATGCCCGTAAAAAACCTAAAAATTGGAAAAGAGGCACCCAATCCTACATGTTGAGGAAGAAGCATCAAGGAAGGTTTATCATAGAAGTCAACATTAACATACTTTTAACATGGGTTACATATTTGGACAAATATATGTAAGGGATTCTGACCCAAAAATGGCCAAGTATGTTACAGTATACTCTGAAAATTTGATAGGTGTTTACATTTAGATATCTAATGTCACTTACAGTATAAGTGGGGAACTAGCATGGTAATTTAAGAGTTATTTACCTTAAAATGTCATTTTACTTTCATGATTATTATAATTTAAAAAGATAGTTTATATCCACTCATGTTAGTTCCTGTTGTTTCCTTAGACAATTTCACATCTACATTTTCATGATAGATGTGCTACCTACCTATCTACTGTACCAATGAGGTGAATTCACTTATATGTTAAAAGATTACTCATTGTTTATTATTTACTACATTATTATTATTATTATTATTATTACTATTGTATGTGTGCATGTACATACTTGGTAGTTTGCTCTCTCCTCTTCGTTTTGTGGAGTCTGGGAATCACATTAGGGTCATCACATCTTCACTGGCATGTTTTTATAATTCATTTTTACTTCATCTTCCTTCACTTCTACTTTTATGTCATATATGCATAAGAAGGTCTTATGTGCCTCTATGATGTCTTAGAACCACAAATTGGAGAAAACATGCAATACTGTTAAATAACATTTTAAATAATGCTAAGGTTTGGACTCACTCTGAAGATGAAATGGAACTGTTGAACAGCTTGAAACAAGAATGGCAAAATCAAGCTGGAAGAAACTCAGTTAGGCAGTCTCTAGCATAGATGAGGGAGGGAGAGCCTGTGAGTAGAATAACAAGCAGAGTTTCTTTCCAAGATTATAATTCTGAGTGGGTATAGGAAAGTGATTTGAGGCACATTGTTGATGCGATCCATAAAATCTTATCACTGATTAGCTGAATACTTTCCTCTTCTTTCCCCCAAAAGAAAAATCTGAAAATGAGTTTACCTTTCCAGTTTTGTGGTAGAAATAACCAGGATAAAAATTACATGAGGAGAAATGAATTTCTAGTGTAGAAACAAGCTTAGGAAATAACTTTGTGTCCTCTCTTTGTCCTCACATCAAGTGCAATTTGTGCTGCTCAGATGATCATTGGTGTAGAACCTGTTCTGCAGTTTGATTGACCTGCTAGGGGACATACCTTTAAAGGAAACTTATTCTCTCTTTCCCACAAACCATCAATTGCCCGTAGCCTCCCAGATAAGGGTGGGACTTTGTGCCCTCCTCCCGCTTCATGCTGGGATTGTGTCTGGCTTGGATTTTTACAGGTTTTGTGAATAATGTCACCACCGCTGTGAATCCACTTGTGTAACTGCCACATCAAGTGCAGAAAACAGTTTCATTGTAGTCACGCCCATCTCTGGCTCTTACAATCATTCTATCCCCTCTTCAACAATAATCCCTGAGTCTTGTGGGGAACAGAGTGATGCTGCTCTCCCATTTAGGGTTGACCACTCTGTGGTCTCTGTTCTCTGTATAGTGACCAATTGTTGGTGTAGTACCAAGAATTGTTTGGACCCCAAAAGACCAATCAGGAGCTGATCCAGTGCAATCACACTAGGGTCTTTATTCATAAGCTCAAGCTTGTGCTTAAGCTTTAAGCACACTTCTAAGCCACAGGATGGTTTTGGTGGAGAAGCCCAGACTCTAGTTGGGACAAGATTTTATAGAAAATGGCAAGCAAGAGATGAGTGCTTTTTGTCTGGAAAGCATCAAATTGAGGGGGGGGTTTGTCTACTGTGGTCTTTAACATAATTGGCTGGTGCTGGGAGCCAAACCATAAACTTAACTTCTGCTTTCCTCTTGATTGGTGGTTGTTAGGAAGTGAAGTGCCACGGGGTGGGCTTGTAACCTGGAGGTGCAGATTTGTTGGGGAATAACCTGGAGACTGGTGCTAGATGCAAGGGTTGTTGGTGGATAACTTGGAGACACAGTTCTTATTGGGGGCATAACCTAGAAACTGGTGCTAGGTACCAGCCTGTTAGTTATCCGTAGTTCAACCTTAGGCCAGGTTCTCTAAGATGAAGTTTGAATCCCTCAAAATTGGTGTCTATCAACTTTCATTTACTGTAAATCAATTCTGTGATAAGGGTTGAGTGATATAAACTCCTCTGAGATCATCAATCTATCTTGCAATGTGATCATCAACAGCACTCGTTTAAAGGAAATATTTTATCTCCACTGCAAATGATATATGGTTTGTGTCTACAGATTCTACAACTTATCCTGACCACTTCATCTCCATGATGACTTCCTGCTCTGCCACACTTGTTTCAGGTTCCTGGGCATAGCAAAGTCTAACCTCATAACTCAAATCCACCTTGCAGTCAAGAAAACAATGTAAAAGAGCAAAGCAGAAGGAGAAGTATGTGTGGGAAAATTTCAGAAAGTATGGCAAATCAGTAGTGCAGTCCTGTTTCTCACAAATTTACATACTCAACTAGTGGCTCTTCCAGCTTCAAATTTATTTATTTATTTATTTATTTATTTATTTATTTATTCACTTTACATCCTAATAGCAGGCCCTCTTTCCTTCTCTTACAGCTCTTTCCTCATCCCCCTTCTCCTTCTCCTCTGAGAAGAGCTAGTCTCTTCCTGGGTATCCCCTTCTCTGGCACACCAAGTTACTACAGGATTAGGTGCATCCTCTCTAAAGGAGGCCAGACAAAGTGGCTCAGTAAGGGATCCAGAGGTAGGTAACCAAGACCCAAAAGGACATGCAAGATATGTGCTTTCTTATAAGTGGTTATTAATCATAAAGTACAAGATAATCATATTACAGTTCACAAACCCAAAGGAGCCAAATAGCAAATAGTGTCCTTTTGGGTCTTGGTTACCTCACTCAGGATGATATTTTCTAGTTCCATCCATTTGCCTGCAAAATTTATGATGGTCTTGTTTTTCAGTAGCATTCCTTTGTGTAAATGAACCATGTTTTCTTTATGCATTCTTCAGTTACAGGACATCTGGGTTGCTTGTAGTTTCTGGCAACTATAAATAAAGCTTCTGTGAACATAGTTGAGCAAGTGTCCTTGTGAGATGGTAGAACATCTTTTGGGTACATGCCCAGGAGTAGAATAGCTGGGTCTTGAGATCGAACTATTCCCAATTTTTTTGGGAAACCACCAAATTGATTTCCAGAGTGGGTGTACAAGTTTGTACTCCCACCAGCAAAGGAGGAGTGTTCCCCTTGGGGCAAATCCTTGTCTGCATATAGTATCTCTTGATATTTTTATCTTAGCTACTCTGATGGGTATAAGGTGGAACCTCAGAGTTATTTTGATTTGCATTTCCCTGATGACTAAGGACTTTGAACATTTCTTTAAGTGTTTCTTGGCCATTTGACATTCCTTATTGAGAATTCTGTTTAGCTCTGTACTCCATTTTTACTGGGTTATTTGGGTTGCTGCTGTCTAACTTCTTGAGTTCTTTATATATTTTGGATATTAGCCCTGTTTCAGTTAGTGAAGATCTTTCCCCAACCTGCAGGCTGTTGTTTTGTTCTATGGAGGGTGTCCTTTGCCTTACAGAAGCTTTTCAGTTTCGTGAGGTCCCATTTATCAATTGTTGATCTTAAAGCCTGAGCCATTGGTGCTCTGTTCAGGAAGTTGTCTTCTGTACCAATGAATTCAAGCATTGTATTTGCAGAGCCAAACTGCCCTTCTTGCTCATTTTTAGAGTTCTAGGGTCAGAAGATCTGTTTTGCACATTACAGTTTGATTTCTAAAGACAACATGTATCTTCATAAATGAACCATGGAGTGCAAACTTCAGTTTAATTTTTTTTAATGCTGGCCTGGCTCAGCAAGGGTGGGAAACATGCAGGCGAGCATCAGGAACGAGATCTAATGAGTATACCTAGAGGAGACCTCAGACAAACATAGATTCTAATCTTACCTCTGACATTCCTTAGAGGCTTGAACTTGGTCAAGTCCTTTAAATCCATTTAGTTTTCATTTTTCATATGCA
>JADRCD010214685.1:0-17596 GCA_019843815.1 Montemys delectorum | reverse complement strand
AGTGAAGCTAATGATAAAGGATTGTTATAAGGATTAAATTGGACAATATGAAAGAATGAACCAAATAATCAATGATATTGAAACATAGGGAAATTATTATGATTGGTGTTTTTAATATTTAAATTCAAACTTGCTTTGAATTTTTTGTCTTATTAAAGTTACCACTTTCTCATTTTTATGTCATAGAGTAGAATTTTAAAAAACTGTGCAAATAAAGAATAAGCAGGTATCAGTTTGATTGGAATTGAGTATAATGACTGGGTATAATATGTTCAATATTTCATTTTTAAATATATTCTCTGAACATGTACTATAAGAGGGAAATTATTCTAGATACTGAGAACTCAGGTATAAACAAACTCAGCTGTGTGACAGTGTCTTTTATACATGACAGGGAAGCTTAACTCATAAATTGCCAAAATACGGTCTCTAAATATTAAGACAATACAGTTTACTAAATAAGACCAAAACAATTACAACACAAGTTGACTTACCAATGTAGATGAGGAAAATTTCACAAAGCTCCACCCATAGATGAAGAGCTACAGGCAAGAATATCTGCTGAGAGAGGTAGAATCAGACCTCTCAATGGATGAACTCCCTGATGGTTATCTAGCCCCAAGTGTCATCCATAAACACAAGTAATAAGCCATACTTTATAGACTCAGTCCCTTCTTACCTGTATTATCATTAACTATCTCAATCCTCACCCTGACTTTGCTCCCTTGCATTGACAGCCTTCTCTGCCTGGGACTGCACTCATCTCCAGCCCTGTTCTGTTTATTCCTACAGCTCTGCTTCATGTGTCTGGTCATCTGCAACTCTCTCCAAGCTTTTCTGCCTCTGCTCTCTGAAAGGGTGCCTCTCACCTATGTGCTCTTTCCCTCAGTGTGTCTGTTTATTTGGTTTGGCTTAAAACACTTGTGGTAAATTACGTACTTGTGTGTCAATGCTCTCTCTCATTTCATAGAAATATCAGTTCCACCAGGGTGGCCTGTCTATTTTCATTTTGTTTTTGAATGTTTAAAAAACATTTTAAGAACTACATATATGGTTTTCATCATTTGTGCTGTTATTCGTAGTTTGGGGTCATTTTGTTTGGTCTGTTTCTCTAAACAAATGATGTGAGCCTCAGAGCATTTGCTGTGTGTCATCATTTCATTCATACAAATCTGTTCACACACACATACACACACAGACACACACACACACACACACACACACACACACACACACACACACACACACCCTTAGTTCTCACATTGGGACATGTTTGTTAGAAAAGAGGGGGTTTTGTTTTGTTTTGTTTTATTTTTTTTTCATTTTGGTATGCCATTGGTTTTTCAATGGCAAGCATGTAAAGGGAACCAGAGGGTAGAAGGTATTTGTGCCTAGAAATACAACTTCTCAGAAAGACCCTACTACTGAGTGTTCATCTTCCATAGAGATAAATCCATATGCAGCATTAGGCCTACCACTCTAAGTTTTTGTAACTGCTTTCCTTTCTTGCCCTTTTAGGACTTCTAGGGCATGAGCCCTGCAAGGGCTAGTTGGCCTCTTCAGACTGTAGCTTCCTTCAGGGTTTACAAGAAATTTCTTTATTAAGGTGTTTCCGTTGATCCACTCTGTCTTCATCCCAGGACCCAGACAGATGCAGAAATGATTATTGAAAGTGGTGGATGTGATTTTATGGAGTCCTAATCTAATAGCAGAAACATGCAGGCTAGACTCTCATGTTGATTTTCTTTAAAGTCTCTGTAAATGTCATACTCATGAAACAAGTATTAATCACTGTATGGATTCTGGCGAGAGGGAAAGAACTCAAAATGACTTTCCCATAATTCCACGACAGATGCTGAAATCTTATCCAATATGTGAGTTAAGTTATGGCGTCTCATAAGAAGTGGCACGAAACCAAGTAATTGAAGGAGAATATAATCGAATACGTTTGAATAGGCAGACATGTGGCACTTGCTAACTTGGATTGCTTTCTGTGCTGGCTAGTATTATGTCAACTTGACACAAGCTAGAGTTATTTGGGGAAAAGGAAACTTCCATTGAGAAAATGTCTTGCCCCCACCTGATTGTCCTGTGGAGCATTTTCTCGACTGATACTTGCTATGTGAGGATCCAGCTCACTCTGGGCAGTGCCATCCCTGAGCTGGGGGTCCTGGGTATTTTAAGAAAGCTAGCTGAGCAAGCCACGGATAGTAAGTGAATAAGTAGTATTCCTCCATAGTTTCTGCTTCAGTCTTGACTTCCAGGTTCCTGCATTGAGTTCCCATCTTGACTTTTTTCCGTGATAGAATATGACCTGGACTTCATAAACGGAAACCCTCTCCTTCTTATGTTGCTTTCGGGAAAGTGTTTTATGATGGCAACCCCAATTAAGCTGGGTGCAGGAGCACACAGTCAGCACTTGAGAGGCAGAAACAGGCATATCTGAGTTCAAGGAGAGCCTGGGCTATATAGTGAGCTCCAGGACAGCCAGGGCTATGTAACAAGACCTTTTCTCAAGAAACCCTAATTAAGACACTTTATAAGTTCCAGTGAATACCTCCCCCCTCCAAAGTTGTGTGCATTTTGAAGGTTCATAATAGGGAGAGACATGTGATGTTTCCTCCATCACAGGAAACTCAGATGCTTGAGTACCTCTTAGGACAGGATGGTTAGGATCCATTTTTAGGAAGTAATATACAAATTATCCTAGAGTGTAGGAATGGGAATGAAGAGGAATTTTAATTTCATTTAATACAAACTGTGAAATGTTGAAACTGTGGTCTGACCTTCAAATGAAAGATGAGGGTTTGGATCAAGAAGCAGGAGACAAAGCAAGAAATAAGGGCCTAAAGAATTGCAGTAGCTCTTGAAATAAACCAAGCCAACTTGGACAGAGGTGATAAGAACAGAAAATCTTTGGAGCAATTACTGCAACAGGATTCTTCTCTCTAGGGAGCCTTGAAGTGATGCCTCCATAAATACCTGTGATGGAATGCTAAAATGGGTGCTTCCATAGGCAATACAGAAACTTCTATGTAAGCAACACTACAGCCTGAAATATATGAATGGGAGCTGGCTTTCAGATGTTGAGCCTACTTGGACTTAATTTTCAGAGGTGAAGGGAGAGACCACCACATCAGTGATGAATGGGCTTGTTGGAAATGCACTTAAATGTGGCCCAAGCAAATGAGCCATGGTTTTACTATCCACTGCAAGGCAGTGGCTGCTTTAGCTAAGCTAAGCATGATGGACTTGCAAAGCTTACTTGTTATTTATAGCTTGGGGAGAAGATAGAACCTAAATGGGAATTCAACTTTTCTTGTTTCTTTTTTTTTGGGGGGGGGGCTGATTTTGTTTTGTTTTTGTTTGTTTGTTTGTTTGTTTGTTTGTTTCAAGATCTAATTTGCTCTCAAACAGAATACCACACTTACCAACCTAAAACCTTCCCTTTAGCCAGACTCACCTTTTTCAAAGGCAAAGTCATCACTGTCCCACATATTGTTACTAAAGAATGTGTCCCTGAGAGATCTTAATCTAGCCTCCTTGTACTCAAAATGGACTTTTAGGAGCATATTCTTAATGAAAGTAAACCTCAGTGCTTACACATATGACTTTAATAAATTACAACTGATTATATAAATGACATTAAATGAGGCCTTGAGAGGTGGCTCAGTCATTAAAGGTTATGCTCACAACCCAAAACAAATGACATTAAGCTAATTGCCACCTGTATATACGATAACTTTGCCCAGTTTTGTTTTCATTGTAATTAGTCTTTTCCACTGATCCCCTATTCCATTTTTGTCTTCTTTAGAAATCCTACTTACGTGTTTCCCATCTTTAAAAACTTCTTTTATGTGCCAAGAGTTCTCCTTGTATGTGTGTGCGTATACTATGTGTGTGTACCTGGAACTTATATATGCCTCTAGACTGCATCAGAATTCCTAGAGCTGCAGTTAGAAGAGGTTGTGAGTTATCATGAGGATGCTGGGAACCTAATCTACATCCTCTGCAGAAGCATCCAGGGAGTATTCTTAACCACTGAGTTACCTCTCCAGAGCCCTCCGTATGTGCTCTCTAGTCTATGACATTTGTTAATGTGTCTGTTCTTGTGGTCATGTTAATTCATACACTATTATTAACATGTGTTACATATAGTACACACTATTGCGAGTTATGTTTTTATGATGTAGTAATTTTCTAATGTACAGTTTTTCATAAATCCTGATATAAGACAAGGCACATCTCTTCTGTTTCCTGTCTTTAAAGATGCCCTGTGTAGTCTTTGATCAGAGTTGAATTGTATTTGTAGAGCACTTTGAATTGACTTGACACCTCCTCCATGGTATAATTATATTATGGACATGACCTTCCCTCCAGTTATTTTTGCTCTTTGTAAGATATCTCAGTGAGCTGTTTTAGCAGCCTCTCTTGGGTCCTTAAACACCATTGGTAAGATTTACTCTTCAGTATTTTGCAGTTTGCTTTGCTGTGTGACTTTATTTGAACATTTATATTTTCTTATTATTTATTATTGATCTATAAGAACACAAAGATCTTTATATACTATTCATTTCAAATGCTTCAACACCACTATATGTATGTATAATTTATGTAATATATTCTGTAATACATTTTTATGTAAGTTCTTTGTTGATGGCCTGGAACTATCTTTAAGTGAACAATCATCTACAAATAATGATGCTCTTATTTCTTGGTTTTCAAGCCTTACTAGTGCTTTCTTACCTTTTTCCTCAGACTAGGTAATCAGATATGTGTGCCCCATTAGGAAAACAATTTCTGAGGCACTGATACTAAATAGCAAGAGTAAAACTTTAAAAATTTTGCTAGGCAATAGAGATGATATAGGGGCAGACAACTTTTTCTAAAGCAACGTACGAAAGTAGGAACCAAAAGGGAAAAGATACCCAAATTTGCTTGTATTAAAAAGGAAAGCCCTTGGTAGAAAATAGTCCTCAAAGAAAATGGGGGAAGTGAAAATGTAAGCTGTAAATGGAAAGGTTTCTACTATAATACACACAGTTGTAAGGAATAGTGAGTAACTGGCTCTTTAGGGGATAAGAGACTGTTAACTGTACTATTGGAATGTGAAAGCATTCATTTCCCAAAGTGATGATGTCTACAATACTTCTTAAACTTGAAGTAGCATGTGAAAGTAGCAAGAAAGCCAACCACTTCAGCAAGAACTACCACGGAAGGACAGGTGTGTCTGGACAAGTAGAGGGTTCGTGTTCACTGGGAGATGTGACAATTTGGTCATTGTAAGGAGAAGTTTAAGAGAAATGACTTACTTTCCATCCAGTGGCTATCAGATTTGCCTGTCAATGTGGCCCTTACACTTTTTGATGGGAAGAAGGTTTCTGGTGGGTGGGACATGGAGGAGAAGCAATTGTATACATCAATGCATGCGCTCTTTCGTGCCCAGAGGAAGTCTGCTGGCTGCCTCACATCTCCCACTGACCTCGTCTGTTTAATTCTATCCCACAGTCATGTGGACTTGTTTTCTTTCAGCGCTATCTTCTTTACTGTTAGGTTCTTTGCAGACTTTTAATTAAGCTTCTAATATATCTATTTAAGGCCTCCCCAGACCGATTAATCAAATGCCACTAGGAAACTGAAATCCCATCATAAAGCAGTTACTAATGTGTAAGGGAGGATTATTAAATTGCTGTTTTATTGCCCAAATTGACAAAGATCAGTGATGAAGAGTGAGCATGCAGGAGTCGCGTAGCAACGCACTCATCTAATTAATGAAGTGACAGCTTTATGCTGTGAAAGTAGCAAAAGGACTTGACAAGACTCATGGCTTTCCTTACTGACTAGAGCAGCTGGAAGGCTGTTTCCTAACACCCTCGGAAGTTTTGGCAGTAATGTATTAACCTGGTAGCACTTAAGGAATGGGGGAAGGGCAATTAGCTTCCTCATGTAGTGTCAGAAAATTTGAGTATTTTTCTGTCTCCACCTAATTTGCCAGAATTCACTCCTCCACCATATACAATACAATCAGTTATCTCTAATGTGAAGCTCCTTGGCCTCTTGGATGAAGATTGGAGAAACCAACAAATAGTGATATGAATTTCCTCAGGAAGCAAAAGAAACAAAAGCATGGACATAGTTTATTAATGATTCTGAATTCATAAGCCATTCTGAAACAGCAGAAAACTTATGCTGAATTAATCAGACATGAATAATACTACTGAATGTTTTTGATAACTGGTTAGACTATCAGATGACAAGTCAGGCAACTTAATCTGCATTTTTAGTAGGTCATTATTTTATTTGATTTATTGGTCTTGGCTACTTCTGTTGCATGACTAAATGCATTGGTATGTTTGGATTCTGGCTAGATAGGCAATGAAAAGCAGATAGATTCTAGATCTCTCCTCCCCCTGCCCCCTGCCTCTCTCTAGTCTTTGAGAGTCTATGGAGATCAGATGAAAAACACTTTGCTCATTTTGGGATCTAGGTAGGTAGTCCCAGATAGAAAGGCTACACGGTCCTGCAAAGGCCAACTTCCAGTAATCAGCCAGTCTCCTCTTTCATGGGTTCCTCTCCAAGCATCCTCTGTTAAAGTACATCAGGAAACATCTGCCTTTTAAAGCATGTTTTCTAAGCCCACATTGCTAGGTGGAGCCTCAATCAGATGTAACCCCAAGGTTATATGCATGAAGCTGGCTTCTGGAAACTAGCAGTTTCCAAAGGTAAACGATTATAAATGTAAATTTCAACTCCCCACAGGGTTGCTTGGCTGAGAAGGATTTGTGGGCTTGGCACAGCTCAGTGGTAATTATCTAGACTTGAACATGGTTTCTGTTTCAAGGGGAAAGACATTTGGCAGCAGTGCTTGCAGTC
Organism: Montemys delectorum; assembly: GCA_019843815.1. Classification (NCBI taxonomy): domain Eukaryota; kingdom Metazoa; phylum Chordata; class Mammalia; order Rodentia; family Muridae; genus Montemys; species Montemys delectorum. The sequence goes on along the minus strand of JADRCD010214685.1, from coordinate 10,723 downwards.
GCTAAAAGGCCACATCATTTCTTTCCCAAGGATGCCAAAACCTCTAATTTCCAGACCTAAAATGTCAGTTCTCCTCACTCACCAGTGTCCTGGTCCCCACCAGCTTTGGGGAACAGGTATGCCTTTTTCTGGAACAGCCATTCAGGAAAACACAGAGGCTGCAACCTGGCAAAAAATCAGTGTCCCTGGCATATCATTTATGCTGGTCCATATGGGATGGCTTTCAAATCTCCAAAGCCAAACATGTGCTTCCCTTAAAGGCTATGTATATATATATATATATATATATATATATATATATATATATCTCCATATATATATGGTACCAAGCTTTCATACAGTCCACATAAAGGATCCATACCTTTTCATATTGAGTCAGCAAATGAAGCAACAAAAACAGATTTTATTTTAATTTTAAGCATCTACTACCTGTCCAGGCTTGTGTTACCCAATACAGATGGTAAACACAGCTCTCAGCCTTTGAAGATTTGAAGTCTTCTAGGATAGCGTTACATTTATAATGCTGACAGAGGGTGATTTCAAGTAAAATTGAGGGACAGGAGAGAGGAAAACATAACGCATTCATTTATTCAAGCAACTCATAGCAGCTTAGTTTTGGACATGGCTAATTTATTGTTCTAAGAAGCACATAGATGATAATGAATACATAGGATAAATATGCCATCCAGTGCTCATTTGACAAATGTTTATTGAGTACTTTTTATAAGGTAGTCCCTATGCTGTATGATGCAGATATCACACCACTACACCATGAAGCTAAACAGGGATCCTCCTCCCAAGGGGTTAATTATCATGCACTCACTCATTCATGTAAACAGTTCACAGTACTAAGTAAAAACAAAACAAAACTGTGAATGGAATTTGAAAAATAAATTATCTGACATTCTTTGGTTTAGCTATGTGGCTGAAGAAATTACTGCATTTATTTGGTTTGGTTTGGTTTGGTTTGGTTTTTTTGTTTTTTGTTTTTGTTTTTGTTTTTGGTTTTGGTTTTGGTTTTTCGAGACAGGGTTTCTCTGTATAGGCCTGGCAGTCCTGTAACTCATTTTGTAGACCAGGCTGGCCTCGAACTCAGAAATCCACCTGCCTCTGCCCCCCCTCCCCCAATGCTAGGATTAAAGATGTGCACCACCACTGCCCGGCACTGCATTTGTTTAAGCCTTACAATGTTATGCATATGGTAATAAAATAGGTGTAAATATGAATTTTTATTGCAAAATAAACAAATCCAGGATGATTTGAGATGAGTTTGAAAGCCCAAAGTCATCAAGGCAAAAAAAAAAAAAGCAGTATGTCCAAAATCCCAGGAGTCTTAGAAAGGTAGATGCTGTGGTAGGGCTGGAAAACATGCTGTGGGTAGAATATGGTACTAAGAATGGAGAAACGTATGGAGAAGGATCAAGATGGACAGGAAAACCTGACCATGAGAGCCTACTCTGTCATATTGTAGAGTGGGATTTTTATCCTACAGATGATGGAAACCCCAGGATAGTAGCTGTAGGGATGTTTCTTGATTCAACAGTTCTAAAGTTCAGCACTACACTGGGTCGGCTGGAGACTGTAGAGCCAGCAGCCTGGAATGAGCTGGTGGAGAGGCAGAAGCAGAGCGGGATGAACAGGTCATTGGCTGACACAAAGGCATTTTGTCTTTCCCTTGGAGCAGCCCAGGAGGCTGTTGGTCATTTTATGCAAGAATTCCAGTAGTGTCTAGTGGTGAACCCCAGTCCATTTCTTCTTTAAATTGCTTCTGATTGTTTGACTTCTGTCTCTTCTACTACTTAGGCTTTATAAAAAATAAAGATATTTTGTTCGCCATTGCTACTATAATTGTGATGGTCCATATTTGCCTGCAGAATCTAGGGTGCTTTGGTTCTACACTGGGTGACTCTGACTAGCTCTGTACATAGATATGGCTTTCCTTCTTAAACTCAAAGCTGGTCACAGTTTGACGTGTCTAGTAATTTTGTGGAAGATAACCCCAGGAGATGTGTGTGAGACTGAGCTGGGTAGTCAGGGGGTTTCTATGGATGCTTTGTTGATAATAACTGGGTGGAGACAGACACATCCAGGCCCAGCTCTAGTAGCTGTTCCTTCACTCAGTCCTTCAAACTTATACTCTACAACAGAAGCAGTTTTTCTTATAATAAATTCAAATACCAATCAGTTCTGAAATATCTTTGTTTTATCTTATTTATGAAATATCTTTTATCTTATTTAGGAAATTCATTTTTTCTCAATTTTCTGAAAGTTGTACATCCTATAAAACCTTACGCTGATTTCCATACCCCCTCCACTTTTTCTTTCCATATTTGACTGACATGTATCTTGTGAAAATAATGTTTCTCTTCTGTTGCAACATGTGGGTGTCTAGAGCCTCTGAGACCAAGAACTCACAAGACACCTTCATTCCCAAAGGCAACAAATGCAGGATAAATGGCCACTCAATGTGCTGAGAATGAGACAATTGAGTAATCAGCCATAAATGGGCATTTATTCGACTCCATGTAAGTTCAGGAAACATTGTAGAAGAAGGGGAGAGAAGAGAAAGCAAGAGTTGGAAGATAGGGAGAAGGATGTTCTACAGCATGTTATCTTCTGGGCCTGATACAGCAGTGCAATCATGGTCTTACAGAAGCTGCCTACACTGTCAACTGCCAGTCCCAGGTTGAGAGTGGACAACCATCGCCTTAAATTATGACTTGACTGGTGAACCTGACACACACCAGTGATCACCACATCCATGGTCACACAAACAGCTTTGATTGAACTTAGTAGACCCCAAACCATAAACAAATGACAGAAATGTTGGAAACAGACTTGCTGGCCAATACAGAAGGAATGGGAAGAAAATAAGAGAGAATGAGTAACAGGAATTAAAATCCACTCTGCACCTTTTTGAAACCGTTAAAGAACAAATTTAGTAAGTAAATAAAATAAGTACAGGCATAATGTTATTATGTACTATGTAATGATTACCCTTGTATTATTCAAATGCTGATTTATGTGCCCCCATATCTGTTGTAATCCTTATTCTAAGCATCTTCTGTCTCAACTGTATAGAAACATGGCTCCCCAATTATTCCCTGAGTTGATCATGAAACTTCCTGATCACCAATCACAGAGCATGAGAGAGAATAGTGCTGGACTTCCTCCTAGCCAGGGGAAGGGCAAGAGAGAGAGAGGAAATGAGGATTAGCCGTAGGGAGAGGGTCCAGGAGATAACATGAGAAAACACCAGGAGCCTAGAGAGGCAGTTCAGTACTAAAATGCAAGTATAACAGATTTTTACTGGGAGGTAGCCAGATTAGTTTAGAGGATTAAAATAGAGTAACACTGATCAGCTGTTGTGCTCTTAAGCTTTGTTAAATAAGTATAATAGTATAGTCTCAATTATTTGGGAGCTGGTTGGATTTAAAAGAAAAACAGCAAAACGCACTTATAAAAATGTCACTAAAATAATAAATAGGTCCTGCAGAAATAACTCAGTAATATGTTCACCATGAAGACATGGAGACCTGTGTTGAATCCTTAGAACTCATGTAAAGATGGCTAGAGTGATGATTAATCCTTATTGTCAACTACAACCACAAAAACAATAGGTCCACAGGATTCTGAAAGATGTAAAATGGAAGATGATCTCTAAGGAATAATGCCTGAAGTTGATCTCTGGCCTGCACATGCACACCAACATGTATGTGTATGTGCACTTAAACATGGGTGTACATGCACATATTTGCAAATTGATATGAATATATTAATATTAATATATAAATTATAGATCTTAAATATAAATTTTTAGAAATGGGGTATAGCATCTGAAAGTCAAACTCAAAACATTCGGCTTTCAATTATTCAAATTTCACTTCACTTTTCATGGTGTTGAAACATCTAGAACGCTAGATCCTGAGCCTTCTCCGTGTCCCCTGTTCTGTCAGCATGCTGCTTGTAGTCTTCTTTTTGTAGCCATAGGGACCCAGCTCTCATTTCCCATCTTTCAAAATACTTTTGGACCTTTTATTTTGGGTGATGTTCCTCTCCCACAGTCTGTGAGCAGGTGACTTACCAGGTTCCAGGAGGGGAAGATTCATTGTTTTCAAGTAAAAAGGTTTATGTTGCAAGGATTATAAAAATTGTCAAGAGTAATTTACTGTTATGAAGATACTCTGAGGCATGTGCTACCATTTAAACCTTTGTAGCCTGAAAGTAGTGAAAATGAGGTTCTGTCTGTGTCTGTCTGTCTGTCTCTCTCCCTCCACCCCACTTTCTCTTACATCACATTATCTCTCAGGAGGCTTCTTTTATGCTCTTTAAGTAGACACCTGTGAAACTTGTCTTCAGGATTTCCTTCATGGCAAGAAATACTTCTATGTTTAGATTCAAGCTACAGTTGTGTCTCAGAGATTACTCCTTGGATTGATTAATTCCATAGGATGAAAGCAGCAGGAGCAGAGACATTTTTCACACTGAGACATTATGTCACCTTGGAAGAATACACGATTTACAGTTAAAAGGAGACCTTAAGTTTCTCATTTCTAGGGAAGTCACATGAACTAGAAAAAAAAAACTTGTTTTTTACTGCCATGTTCTAGCCTTGGATATTATCTAATTTATAATGGCTTCTGCACCTAACCTCAATTCTATAATACATCTATCAGACTCTAGCTATGCATGATCATTATTCGCAGGACTTTAGCCACAAACTTCATACTTATTAGAAGATTCAAAATTGAGAAACGAAATGCAGGTAGGTATACAGTTAGAATGTTGGGCAGACATTAGAAGTAGTGATTTAAGGTCAGCTCCTTGTCTCCTAAATGCGGGGTTTTATAGCAATTCATTTCCTGAAAAATAATTCATAAGGAACATGCACTGTCTATCAGCAAACCACCAGTATCATCAGCTGCTGGGCTGCTGTGTTGCTGCTCAATAGACTTCAAAGACAGCGTCAACATTCAGATTCTCCTCATCAGTATAATTCTAATCCTTTATTCTTTAGAAGCAAGAAAGTTCACCATAGATTCCCCAAAGTGTTCATATATATTTGGTTCTGTTCTCCCATAGTATTACTAAGGTAATTTCTCATTTTAGGAGACCAGGATCGCAGGTCACAGGCATAAGACATAGGTTTCTGATTGCAAATCTAAGGAATGGAGTGTATGGATCTTAATTTAGCAGTCTCCAACATATAGTAGGTTTAACCAAATAAAAGCAAACTTTTCTTCCCTTAGGAAAGATTAATGTCATTTGGATGGTACTCTGCAGTTTGGTGCCAGGCCATAAGAGAAACACAAAATTTGAAAGCAATTGCTAGGACAACTGTTATAGAAACTTGGCATGAGTATGGTGCCCATGTATGTAACCAAAAGCCTTTCTATGCCAAACACCGAATACCAAACATGATATGTTACATTCACCAATACTATATATACTGCTACCAAATGTTCTTATTATTTCTGCTCACTTTTTGGTAGATTTATTGTACTTGCAATTTTCAGTATACAACTCTGTCACTAGCAAAAACTATACGAAAAAAAAAAACCATTCTGTTGGTTCTTTTCTGATCTCTGATCTCTCTGATTTTCTTGTTTTTAATCTGTCTTAAGGATACTAGGAGTATTTTAAATAGAAGTTATAAGGAGGCTCATGCCTACTTACTGTCTATAGAGAGAGAACTCAGTTATTTACCATGAATTGCAATATTAATCATATCTTGCTAGAGATGTCCTTTTGTTTTTTAGCAAATTCCATTTCTAGCATATTGATATTATTATGAATGTCCCCTGAATTGTATCAAATTCGATCTCTTGAAGTCATCATATTGATGTTGATTTTTGTACACGGGTAAAGAGGAATATGTCTGTAAAAGTCTTTGCATGTACATGTGCGTTTATGTGCATGTGGAGGCCAGAGGTTGACATAAGGTATTTTTTTCTCAATTACTCTTGGCCTCAAGTTTGAATTATAGCTTCCTGGAGCTCTTCATGCCTGAAAACACGCAGATGATTTACTGTTTCTAAATATTAAACCAACTTTGCACTTCTGAATAATTCTCTAATGCCAGTGATGCTTTTATTTTTGGATTTGCTATTTTAAAGTTTGTGAAGGACATGCACGTCTACGTTCACAAACAACATTGACCTGTGTTTTCTTTCATCATAAAATTTTGTTCAATCTTTAGATATACGGTAATGCTAGCCTCATAAAATCAGGAGAGGAAGCTTCATCATGCAATTGATATCTCTTCCTTAAGTGTTAATAGCCACCAAAAATTGCTGTTTCTGGAGTTATAAATATGAAACTTTTCAAAGCTCTCGAATTTAATATTTAAATTAAATATAAGACTATTTATTTGTTTCTTGTTTATTTTTTTACATTTCAAATGTTATCCCCCCCTTCCCGGTTTCCCCTCCAAAAATCCCTTATCCCATTCCCTCTCCCCTATTCACTCATTTCTTTGATACTTTGTTATTTTTTGTATTATAAAAGTTGTTTGATATAAAACAATTAATTTAACAGTCTTATGTACATGCTTGTCTATGACAATACTGAAAATATATACATTTTTCTCAATATAAATTTTAAATAACTCCAAACATATTAACTGTATATTTCAAAATAATACATCACTATTAATATTTTCTTAAATTAACATAAATATATAAGGTGTTTTTGTTTGTTTGTTTGTTTTATATTTAGTGGAGCTTAAAATCTTGGCTCTTACTGTGCTAACTTGATACAAGAGTTACAAACGTCAAGCAAAGCATTCAGTCTTACTCTTTGTTATTCTCTTACAAAACCCCTCCCAATTTAATTGTCTACATTTCTTTTGTGTATATAAATACTTTTAAAATATGTAAGCTGTTCTCAAAAAACATAGTATAGTGTAAAACATGAAATAAACAATACTACTAATAAAGAGGCTGAGATAGAAGAAGCAAGATATCAAGATCATTACGTTATACACAGCAAGACATCACGAACTAACAAGCTGAAAGTGTATATGGATTGTATAATATTGGATCTATTTCTCCAATTACCAAATTAGAGAGACCATTGGATGACAATCAATAAATTTCTAATTCCTCATATTTTTGGATTTCAATTAATTAGGATATGTTGGTAATATTAATTTTTATATTAAGATATTAAGAAAAAGTAATTGATACTTCTGTTTTTGTTGTAAGCCATGGAATTAAGTTTGTGTGGATTTATTGAAAGATTATTTTCTTGCTTCTTCTAGGGTGTAGTTTTGCTCCTTATGTTGATGTTTCCATCTATTATCCTTTTTAGGGCTGGATTTGTGGAAAGATATTGTATAAATTTTGTTTTGTCATGGAATATCTTGTTTTCTCCATCTATTGTAATTGAGAGTTATGCTGGGTATAGTAGCCTGGGCTGGCATTTGTGTTCTTGTAGGGTCTGTATGATATCTGCCCAGGATCTTCTAGCTTTCATAGTCTCTGGTGAGAAGTCTGGTGTAATTCTGATAGGTCTGCTTTATATGTTACTTGACCTTTTTCCCTTACTGCTTTTAAAATTCTTTCTTTGTTTAGTGCATTTGATTATTATGTGACAGGAGGAATTTCTTTTCTGGTCCAGTCTATTTGGAGTTCTATAGGCTTCTTGTATGTTCATAGGCATCTCTTTCTTTAGGTTAGGGAAGTTTTCTTCTATAATTTTGTTGAAGATATTTACTGACCCATTACCTTGGGGGTCTTCACTCTCTTCTATACCTATTATCCTTAGGTTTTGTCTTCTCATTGTGTCCTGGATTTCCTGGATGTTTTGAGTTAGAAGCTTTTTGCTTTTGGCATTTACTTTGATTGTTGTGTCAATGTTTTCTATGGTGTCTTCTACCCCTGAGATTCTCTCTTCTATATCTTTTATTCTGTTGGTGATGCTTGCATCTATGACTCCTGATTTCTTTCCTAGGTTTTCTATCTCCAGAGTTGTCTCTCTTTCTGATTTCTTTATTGTTTCTATTTCCATTTTTTAGATTCTGGATGGTTTTGCTCATTTCCTTCACCTGTTTGATTGTGTTTTCCTGTAGTTCTTTAAGGGATTTTTGTCTTTCCTCTTGAAGGGCTTCTAGCTGTTTACCTATGTTCTCCTGTATTTCTTTGAGGGTTCTATTTATGTCTTTCTTAAAGTCCTGTATCATCATCATGAGAAGTGATTTTATATTTGACTCTTGCTTTTCTGGTGTGATGGTGGGTCCAGGACTTGCAATGGTGGGAGTATTGGATTCTGTTGATGCCAAGTAACCTTGGTTTGTGTTGCTTATATTCTTACGCTTGCCCCACATCATCTGGTTATCTGTACTCTACCTGCCCTTGCTAAATCTGACTAGAGCCTGTCCTTCCTGTGATCCTGATTGTGTGAGAACTCCTCAGAGTCAAGCTATCTCTGTGATCCTGTGATTCTGAGATCCTGAGACCCTGGGCTTGTTAGATCACCTGGGAGTGGAGCTTCCTCTGGGTGTTTTGGGAATGAATGTAGAGTTTGTGCCCAAGGTCTGCTCAGGGCACTGGCCAGCCCACACAGACTGAAAGCAACCCGAGCCACTGGGCTGGCAGAGTTCCTGTGTCCTGCTGGTCCCAGTTACTCCAGGTGTTGGGACAGATGTTGTGTCCTCCTCACCTCTGATCCTGAGCCTGATACTTTGTTTTGATACTTTGTGTCCTTTACAGAATTTTGACTTGTCTACAATAATATCTGCATTTCTCATAAAGTGATTCAGAGTCTCCAATTATATTTCTAATGTTTAAAGAATTTGTAGTGATGGCCTCTTTTGCATTCTTAACTGAAATTGTTTCTACTAATTTTTTTCTATAGTCTGGGTAGTGTTTTCCAGTTTGTTAGTTGGTTCAAAGAACCTAAGTGAAGATTGATATTTCCTATCAATTTTGTATTCCCTATTTTATTGATCTCCATTGTTCCCATGATCTCTTAATTCACTCTAGTCTCGTTTTCTATAACTGCTTTTAGTAGTTTCTGTAATCATTACCACATACAACTTCTGTTGCTTATTACAGTCTATTTGTGAATAAAATGTTAATAACTTCATGAATTATCAAGAGATTTGGGTCCAATAATGTTTTAAAGACATGCTTTAAATATATTTTCATGCTTCATATGTTTTATATCATATCACATGATTTTCTTAAGTTGTTATTTACATTTAACAAGGGTTCAATATATTAGAAACCTTTAAAACTACATAGATTTCTGATTATCCATTGTAGTGAAATTTTAGGTTTCTTTAAAAATCCAGTTATGTTATGTGAATGGTGAATGTGTTTTTGTTTTAATCCCAGGTGTGGGATATGGGGCTGCTTTAGACTGTCCACAGTCACTAGCTAAGATTGTCTCATGCTCTAGGAGGGGCGTGATTTTTTTTGCCAGCTGCAGATAATTTATGTTTGGGAGCCTGGAGAGAATATAAATGGGTGAGCCCTGAGAGCTGAGAGGGCCTGTGGCAGCTGCTGTTCCCCTTGCTGCTGTTCTTCTCCACACCCCCTGCTGGTCTCTGTTCCTGGATTGCTGGATTGCTGGGTTCCTGCATTGTAGGATTGTTAGTTGGAGATATTTTGACAAAAAAATCAGACTTGCATCAGAGAACTTGCTGCCCCTAGTCAGCAAGAAGTCGTCTAAAGGAGTCTATACCACTTTCCCCCTCAAACCTTATTTCTCTCCTACCTACTATTGAGGGGCTGGAACTGATTAGGGTGGAATGAGTGTTGGAAGGGAGGTAGATATATGAACATAATAAAGTAGCCCAAAAAGTATAGGTACAATCTACTTCTTTGAATAGATCCACATTCATAATTGGAATTTTCTTAAGCTATTATTTATATTTGAAAAAGATAACATGTATTTGAAACTCTAAGAACTACTTCGATATCTGACAACCCATTCCTTTGAACAGATACAAAGTTAAAAGTAGCATTTATTTTTGCATGAAAATATTTCTTGATTTTCATAGTATTTTCCTTGTGGAGATAACTCATCTTTAGCTTATCAGAAAAATTATTTTACCTACACTTTTGAAAGCTATCTTTGCTTAATAGAGAATCCTAGATAGACCAATCACTGCTTTTCTTCTTGGACTTGAGGGTGCTTCTGTGATGTCTTCAGGGTTACAAATATCTCAACTGAAATTGAGTAGAATTCCCGCCTTTGTCTTTTGTAATTAGTTCATCCTTTCTTTCTCCTGGATGATTTTCTATCATGCCGTCAGCAATGTAGTTATGAAGTTTACTTATTTTGTTTTGTGTTTATTGTATTCTTAGTCTAGTAGGTTCTGACTTTTCGTGATTAAGGAAATATGACATCTTTTCTTTATGCCTCTGACTTCTCTCTTATCAACACCCCAAATCTATGTTGCTTTAATTATGTGATACAGTCTCATGTGTCATTGATCTGCTCTGTCAGTCTTGTTTGTCTGTTTCTCTTGGATAAATTCTATTGCTGTTTAAATCTATTAAAATTTTTCTGTATCTACAACACGCTGTGATTTCCAATGCAAACTTTTGTATCTTAGATATTTCATCTGCAGCCTCTCAGTGTTTCCCATGGGTTTCATTTAGATATTACAAGTTTCTTCTTCATCTTTCCCCCAATTATTTGTAATATGGAATAAATTTATGATAATTGCTCATATAGCCGTATGTGTGAATTCCATAAGCTAATGCATTTCGTA
>JADRCD010214684.1:13094-27885 GCA_019843815.1 Montemys delectorum | reverse complement strand
TTTCCAGTTTCTGGCTATTATAAATAAGGCTGCTATGAACATGGTGGAGCATGTGTTCTTTTTACATGTTGGAGCCTCTTCTGGGTATATATCCAGGAGTGGTATAGCTGGGTCCTCTGGTAGAACTATGTCCAATTAATCCTACCGATCAAGGGAAATCTTTCCATCTTCTAATATCTTCCTTCATATCTTTCTTCAGGGACTTGAAGTTCTTGTCATACAGATCTTTTGCTTGCTTAGTTGGAGTTATACCATGGTGTTTTATGTTATTTGTGGCTATTTTGGAGGGTACTGTTTACTTTACTTCTTTCTCAGCCCATTTATCACTTATGTAGAGAAGGGCTCCCAATTCCTTGAATTAATTGTGTATTAGGACACTTTGCTGAAGGTGTTTATTAGCTGTAGGAGTTCTCTGATAGAATTTTGGGGTCACTTATGTATACTATCATATCATCTGCAAATTGCAATTCTTTGACTTCTTTTTTTCCAATTTGTAGCCACTTGATCTCCTTTAGTGGTCTCATTGCTCTAGCTAACACTTCAAGTATTATATTGAAGAGATATGGGGAGAGTGGACAGACTTGGCCCTGATTTTAGTGAATATGTTTTAAGTTTCTCTCCATTTAATTTGATGTTGGTTTTTGACTTTCTGTATATTGCCTTTATTGTGTTTAGGTATCCCCCTTATATTCCTGGTATCTCCAAGACTTTTGTCATGAAAGGTTGTTAGATTTTGTCAAATGATGTTTTGAGCATCTAGTGAAATAATCATGTGTTTGTTTTTTCAGTTTGTTTATATGGTGGATCACATTGACAGATTTTCATATATTGAACCAACCCTGGATCCCTGGAATGAAACCTAGTTGATCATGGTGGATTATGTCACTGATATATTCTTGGATTTGGCTTGTGAGTATTTTATTGAATATTTTTGCATTAATGTTCATAATGAAAATTGGTCTGAAATCTTCTTTCTTGAGTCTTTGTGTGGTTTAGGTATCAAGGTGATTCTGGCCTTATAAAATGTGTTTGTCAGAGTTCCTTTCGATTCTATTTTGTGGAACAATTTGAAGAGCATCAGCTTCGGAGAAGCATTAGTGCTTCTTTGAAGGCCTGGTTTAATTCTGTACTAAACCCATCTGGCCCAGGGATTTTACTTTCCTTTCTTCCTTCTTTCCTTCCTTCCTATTTTCTTTTCTTTTCTTCTTTTTTCTTTTTTTTTTTTTTTTTTTCTTTTTTTTTTTTTTTTGTTGGTGGTTTTTAATGACTGCATCTATTTCATCAGGGGCTATAATACTATTCAGATGGTTTATGCAATTTTGATTTAGCTTTGGTAATTGGTATCTGTCTAGAAAATTATCTATTTCCTTTAGATTTTCAAATTTTGTATACTATGGGCCTTTGAAACAATACCTAGTGACTCTTTGAATTTCGGTGTCCATTGTTACAACATCATTTCTATTTCTGATTTTGTTTATTTCAGTACTTTCTGCCTTTTAGTTAGTTTGTCTAAGGGTTTATCTATCTTCTTGATTTTCTCAAAGAACCAGTTCTTGATTATGTCGACTCTTTGTATTATTCTCTTTGTTTCTGATTAATTTCAGGCCTGAATTTTATTATTTCTTGCTGTCTACTGCTCCTGGGTGTGTTTGCTTCGTTTTTTTCTAGAGCCTTCAGATGTAGCTTTAATTCATTAGTATAAGAATTCTCCAATTTCTCTATGAAAGTGTTAGTGCTATGAACTTTCCTCTTAGCACTGCTTTCATAGTGTTCCATAAGTTTAGGTATGAAGTGCCTGCATTTTCATTGAATTCTAGAAAGTCTTTGATATCTTCATTTTGTTCCTGAACTAATGATTATTAAATAAAGTTTTATTCAGATTCCATGAATATGTAGGTTTTCTGTTGTTTCTGTTATTGTTGAAGTCCAGCTTTAGTTCATAGTGATATGATATGATGCATGGGGTTATTTCAATCTTCTCTCTTTTGATTTGTGGCTGACTATATGGTCAATTTTGGAAAAGGTTCCATGAAGTGCTTACAAGAAGGTATATTCTTTTGTGGTTGGGTGAAATGTTTTATAGATATCTGTTAAGTCCACTTGAACCATAACCTCTGTTAGTTTTATTATTTCTATTTGTTTTCTGTCTTGATAATCTGTCTATTGGTGAGAGTGAAGTGTTAAGGTCTCCCACTATTAATGTGTGGGGTTTGATGTATGATTTAACATTTACTAGTGTTTCTTTTATGCATGTGAGTGCTCTTGTATTTGAGGCATAATGTCTAGAATTGAGATGTCCTATTGGATTTTTCCTTTGATGAGTAGGAAGTGTCCTTCCCTGTCTCTTTTGATTACTTTCAGTTGGAAATCTCTTTTCTTAGATATTAGAATGGCTACTCCAGCTTGTTTCTTGGATATATTTGCTTGGAAAACCATTTCCAGACCTTTATACTGATACTATCTTTGTTGCTAAGATGTGTTTCTTGTATGCACCAGAATGAAGGATTTCGTTTTCACATCAATTTTTTTTTTTTTTTTTTTTTAGCCTGTGTCTTTTTACTGGAAAATTGAGTCCATTGTTGTTGAGATATATTAATTACCTATAATTGTTACTTCCTGTTATTTTGATGATATTTATCATTGAGTGTGTGTGTGTGTGTGTGTGTGTGTGTGTGTGTGTATCTTTTCAATTGGTTTTAATGGTGTGAAATTATTAGTTTCTATTTTCTTGGGTATAGTTAGCCTCATTGGATTGGGATTTTCTTTCTTGTATACTCTATATGGCTGGGTTAGTGGAAAGGTATTGTTTGAATTTGGTTTTGTCATGGAATAACTTGGTTTATACACCTAAGATTGTTGAAAGTTTTGCTGGGTAGTCTGAGCTGGCATCTGTAGTCTCGTTGGGTCTGCAAGACATTGTTCCTGGATCTTCTGACTTTTAGAGTCTCTGTTGGGAAGTCAGGTATAACTCTGATAGGTCTACATTTATATGTTACTTGGTCTTTTTCCCTTACAGCTTTTAATATTCTGTCTTTGTACATTTAGTGTTCTGATTATTATGTGGCAGGAGTAATTTTTTTTCCTGGTCCGATCTGTTTGGTGTTCTGTAAGCTTTTTGTAAGTTTACGCTCATCACTTTCTTTAAGTTAGGGATGTTTTATTCTGTGATTTTGTTAAAGTTGTTTTCTGGTTCTTTGAACTCAGAATCTTCACCCTCTTCTATTCCTATTATTCTTAAGTATGGTCTTTTCATAGTGTCACAAATATCCTGGATGTTTTGAGTTAAGAACTTTTCACATTTGGCATTTTCTTTGGTTGGTGTATCCATTTCTTCTATGGTATGTTATATGCCTGAGTTTCTTTCTTCTGTATTCTGTTGCTAATGCTTGTGTCTATAGTTCCTGTTCTTTTTCCTTGGCTTTACATCTCTAGGGTTGCCTTAGTTTGTGTTTTTTTATGACATATAGTTCTATTTTTAGGTCTTGAACTGCTTTATCCTTCACTTATTTGCTTGTATTTTCCTACATTTCTTTAAGGGATTTGTTTGTTTCCTCCTTAAGGACTTCTACCTCTTTGCCTGTGTTTTCCTGTATTTCTTTAAAGGAATTATTTATATTTTCTTTAAAGGCCTCTATCATCTTCATGATATGGGAATTAAGGTCAGAATCTTGCTCTTCAAATATGTTAGGGTATCCAGAGCTTGCTGTAGTAGGAGAGCTGGGTTCTAATCATACCAAATTGCATTGGCTTCTGTTGATTGTATTCTTTGGCTTGCCTTTTGCTCTCCAGTTGCCTATGATGTCTACTGGGTTAAGTTAGCCTCCTGGGAGGCAGGTGAAGCTGTGTGTGTCAGGAGAGAGCCAGCCTCTTTGGAGGTAAGCAGTGCTTTGGGGTGGCTCTGTGCACTTATCCATGATTGCTGCTGGTATAGGTATGGACAGGAAGCTCACCACTGTTTTATATAAAAGTGAACAACTATACAAGGAGATTTCTTTTTTAATCTTTTGTCACATGTGCATTGGTCTGTCTTCATGTTGATGTGACATTCTAACATCTTTCTACTAAACATCATGAATGGAATTTGTGTCTGACTTGGTTTGAATCTGTACAATCACATATATACTTATATTTTGAGCACTTGGTCTCTAGCTTATAGTGCTAGGGTCTAAAGACTGTGAAGTCTTTAGAAAGAGAAGAAGGCTGGAAGATATCAGCTACTAAAGACAGATTCATGAAGGTTCCACCATGCCTGACTCCTGCTTTAGAGGGCTCAGCTGATACCCCATTCATATATTATGAAGTCTCTAAGAGCAATCAATTGAAGACTGTGGTAACAGGGCTGCAGTTAAACCTTGTAAGTTGTTTATATTTTTATTAAGATGACTGTTTGGTGATAATTCTTAACAGCAAAAGGACAATGCTAAGCAAAAATATGCCTAGAAAATTAAGAAAGATTTTAACATACAAGGATCTCCTTTGTTATGTAGCACATTGATTACTAAGACACTAGAAATTGAATGGAGGTTTATTTTTTCTTTCTTTTTTTCTTTTAAATATTTTCTTTATTTACATGTCTTATTTCCCAGTTTAACCTCCAAAAACAAAACCAAAAAACAACAACAAGAACAAACCCCCCTGTTCCCTCCCCCCTCCCCCCGCTCTCCATCCCATCCTCTCCTGCTTACTGGTCCTAGCATTCCCCTACACTAGGGCACAGAACCTTCACAGGGCCACGAGCCTCTTATCCATTGATGACCGACTTGGTCATCCTCTACTATATACATGCTGCCAGAACAATCCGTCCCATCATGTATAGTCCTTGGTTGGTGGTTGAGTCCCTGGGAGCTCTGAGGGTACTAGTTAGTTCATATTGTTGTTCATTCTAAGGGGCTGCAAACCCTTCAGCTCCATAGGTCCTTTCTTTAACTTCTTCATTGGGAACCCTGTACTCACTTCAATGGATGGCTGTGAGCCTCTACTACTGTATTAGTCAGGTACTGTCAGAGCCTCTCAGGAGACAGCTATATCAAGCTGGATTATCCGTCCTTCAGTCTCTGCTCCATAGTTAGTCTCTGCAACTCCTTCTATGGGTATTTTGTTCCCCATTTTAAGAAGGAATGAAGTGTCCACATTTTGGTCTTCCTTCTTCTTGAGTTTCTTTTGGTTTGTGGATTGTACTTTGTGAATTCCAAACTTCTGGGCTAATAACCACTTATCAGAGAGTGCATAACATGTGTGTTCTTTTGTGATTGGGTTACCTCACTCAGGATGATATTCTCCAGAACTATCCATTTTCCTAAGAATTTCATAAATTCGTTATTTTTAATAGCTGAGTAGTACTCCATTGTAGAAAATTCAAATTGATTTATTTCTATCTCCTTGTACAAAGCTCAAGTCCAAGTGGATCAGAGAACTCAACGACAAATCAGATACACTGAAATTAATAGAAAAGAAACTGGGGAAGAACCTCAAGCACATAGGTACAGGGGAAAATTTCCTGAACAGAACGCCAATAGCTTGTGCGCTAAGATCAAATGGGATCTCATAAAGCTGCAAAGCTTCTATAAGGCAAAAGACACTGTAAATAGGGCAAAACAGCAACCAACAAATTGGGAAAAGATCTTTACCAATCCTATATCTGATAGAGGGCTAATATCCAATATATACAAAGAACTCAAGAAGTTAGACTCCAGAGAACCAAATAACCCTATTAAAAATGGGGTACAGAGCTAAACAAAGAATTCTCAATTGATGAATATCGAATGGCTGAGAAGCACCTAAAGAAATGTTCAACATCCTTAGTCATCAGGGAAATGCAAATCAAAACAACACTGAGATTCCATCTCACACCAGTCAGATTAGTTAAGATAAAAAACTCAGGTGACAGCAGATGCTGGAGAGGTTGTGAAGAAAGAGGAACACTCCTCCATTGCTGGTGGGATTGTAAGCTGGTACAAGCATTCTGGAAATCAGTTTGACGGTTCCTCCAGAAATTGGACATAGTTCTACTGGAGGACCCAGCTATACCACTCTTGGAAATATACCCAGAAGAGGCTCCAACATGTATTAAGGACACATGCTCCACCATGTTCATAGCAGCCTTATTTATAATAGCCAGAAACTGGAAACAACCCAGATGTCCCTCAACAGAGGAATGGATACAGAAATTGTGGTACATCAATACAATGGAGTACTACTCACATGAGTTTTATAAAACTTCAGTCATGAGTATTTACCAGAAAACTGATATGCTGTTCTATATTTTTAAATTAAAATGTATTGTATTAGCTATCATTTAAGTATCTTTGAACCAAGTCTGTTTTATTAGACCCACCCCCTTCTACTAAAAGACCTTAAATGCTATCACCACGAGAGGAAAAGATGTGATATGAATGCTAAGGTATAAGTTTAGGCAAGAACATTGGGATCAGTATGCCAATAGCTCAGGAACTAGCTTCAAGGATGAACATACAAGGGAAAGAAACTATGCCTGGAGCAAACAACCAACCCACTCCAAAGAATGCTAGAAAAGCTCTACCAACTATATTTCAGAGACACTGTTAGTAACCACACATACACCAAAACTGTCATTTTTAAAGTAAACAATATTTCTAGTAATTGGATAAATACAATTAAAAGTACTATAGGTGACATCTCACCTGGGTTTGAATGGCCGTCATCAGAAAATCTAGCCTTGAAAGTTGTACATTGTAATCTTAATATGAAAATTAATATTACCAACATATCCTAACAGATTGAAATCCAATAATATGAGGAATTAGAAATTCCATTGTCATCCAATGGTCTCTCTAATTTGGTAATTGGAGAAATAGGTCCAACATTTTACAATCCATATACACTTTCAGCTTGTTTGTTCATGACAGTGTCTGGCTGTGTAGAACATAAGGGTCTTGAAATCTTGCTTCTCCTATCTCAGCCTCTCTATTAGTAGTATTGTTTATTTCATGTCTTTACACTATACTATGGCTTTCAGAACAGCTTATATATTTCAAAAGTAGTTATATACCCAAAAGAAACAGATCATTAACTAGGGAGGTTGCTTGTAAGAGAACAACAAAGAGTGAGACTGAATGTTTTGCCTGACATTTGTAACTCTTGTATCAAGTTTGAAGAAGAGGACTTTATAAGTTACTCTTTCTCTGAGATGAATGCTTTTCCAAATTATCACAGCTAATGAATCAAACCCTCACCTAATGTCTGTGCCACCCTCCAAGCAGAACCATTGTTCACTGAAACAGTTGGTGAATGACTTTATGGATAGACCATCTTGATATCTACACCATTTCTTAAATGAATGTAGCTTGTTCTCTGTGGGCTGAGAATAAAGTCACTCACTCAAGCCAAAGAGCTTTGACCATAGCAAGAAGTCTGTATCCAAAAATCGAGCCTACAATTCATTTCTTGGTGCAGCAGAACTATCAACTCTCAGCTTAGCTACAATGGAGGTAATCCTTTAGTGATGTGAGGGTCATTGAAGTACAGCCTTATTACAATGAAATCCAATGTCTAAAAATTGTTCTTATTTTGGGCTTGTACCACAGTAAGAGCCAAGATTTTAAACTCTACTAAATACAAAACAAACAAAAAGACTTTATATATTTATGTTCATTTAGGAAAATACCAGTAGTGATGTATTTTTTGAAGTATACAGTTAATATGTTTGGAGTTATTTAAAATTTATATTGAGAAAAATGTATTTTCACTATTGCTGTAGACGAGTGTCTACATAAGCTTGTTAAATTGATTGTTGTTTTATATCAAACAACTTTTATAATACTTATTTTTATTGTTATAATGTTATAAATTTTAAAGAATATGACAAAAAATATTGTAGATATTGAAGGGGGCTTTCTGGGAGGAGTGGGGGTACAAAAGGGAAACAAGAATGTGATTTAATTCTATTTATTTAACATATGTTTTTAAATGTTAACAAATTCAGATAAATTGAAATCATGTAACTTTTCTCATCATAATGCAATAAAAGTTTTAAAAAATCAAAAAAAAAAAAAGTTGTACATTGAAATATTTAATGGCATGGCCTTTTCCACTGTGCCAGCACTGTCTGAAGCAGGGATCTTCATTTGCAGGAAAACTGAATAAGGTAGGAGGACTTTAAGATACTTGTTAAGGTTATAAAATAATACATATTAGGAAGAGGCTAATGCCAGGTCTCTGATACTCAAAATGTACATTTAATTAGATAGCATACATGCTCAGAATGTTAGACTGATTAAATGTCTACAAATTGCTTTGTTTCTTTAAAAAAATTTTCAGAAGCTGGGCAGTGATGACTCATGCCTTTAATCCCAGAACTTGGGAGGCAGAGGCAGGTGGATTTCTGAGTTCGAGGATAGCCTGGTCTACAGAGTGAGTTCCAGGACAGCAAGAGCTAAACAGAGAAACCCTTTCTAGAAAAAACAAAAACAAAAAAAGAAAAAACTTCCAGAAGCATAATTAAAAGTTTTTCAAAAATAGGTGTATATTCTGGTTACTTGTGTCTAATCAGACCCACTGGATTTGAAACAAAAAAATAAAAAAAAAAGAGTGGAGCTGGTAAATGTTAGGTATAAGTTCTGAGCTTTAACAGAAACATAATTAAGAAGCTGGAACTCTCTTGAGGGATTAGCTTCACACGCAAAATCCTAACCTTTCCTCTTGGAAGCCAAAGATGTTTTGAAGAGATGTTAATTATTTGCTAATGAAATTAACAGACATAAAGTATGTTCATATAAGACCATTTTAAGGGAAAGAGAGAGAAGGGGAAGGCTGTACATTTTGTACAGGGAAGCTAAGGTTTTGATAATAACTTTTAAAGAAAATGTGACTCTGTTCTTTGCTTTTTCCAGAGGTCGCCTGTAGGCCAGACATTACAGTTCTAAAATGACATAAGATGGCCTCATGAATAATTTGTATTCTAACTTTATGAACTTCAATTGCAAAGTTACACAGAATTTCCCAGCATAAAAGGCAGATCTAAGTAATTTTCGTTTTTGTCACATACAAGAGGAAAAGATAAAGGGATATGCGTTACATGGGAGATTTAAATGAACAGTAGCTGTGCAGTGGGTAGTTGGCAGTTGGCGTCCTTGAGCTATCTGTGCCCTGATTAGTCTCTTTCAGATTGCACCAGTTAGTCTCGCTGCATAAACTGTTTACTTTACAAAGCACAGTCCAAGAGACAACATGAAGTGTGTTAAAGAAAACTATCACTGTCATGAATGCCAAGTGACTTGTTTCTGAGTGTCTCAGAAAGAATCATGGGCCTTCTCTCAGATGACTTGTAGAACAAAATCCATTTTAGATCTTAGCATTGTGGAGAAATGAAGTATGAGTTTGCTTTCGTTATCGGCCATGTGCTCTCACTGGACCAGCATAAAGCATTTGAGATCCATAAAAGTTCAGAAGTGGACTCAGTTTCTAATGATATAAGCTGCACATATGCAAAAGAGACAGTCACATTTCTTCTGACATTACAATCCATCCTTAACTTTATCATATCTTTCCATTTCAACATGCCAAGAAAACTTAAATGTTATATCTCTTGGCTTGTATAATTCCAAAGAAAACAAAATTTTAAAGTCCATTTTTGATAACTCTAAGTAGTGACTTCCTGTTGACTCGTGTTTTCTTCATTTGAAATAAAAATTTCTCTATAGAATTTCATATCACTGCAACATTTAAGCTTTCTAATACTTCTTTTTATTTTCCCAAGTAAGAAATAAATTAATCTAGGCATGAAATTTTGAGTGAAAATGTTTCTCAATACCCTGGAATATCCTTCTTTATGCAGTTTCTATTATCTCCAAAGAAGGTGTTTGAGAATGCCATAGTGAACACCCTCAGGGTTGCAGATGGGAAAGCGTCTGAGCTCAGCTGAGCTAAGTCAGGGAGATATCTGCCAGCAAGGCCTGCAAAGGAAGGAGGCTTATCTTCTTGCATCCATGAGGATTAACCTTTGGTTCTGCACATAGATATTTTAAATGTTTTAAAGACTTCGTGAAGAAAATGTCTATTTTTATGTCTTTAAATTATTCTGAACTTTTTGCCAAATTTCATTTGGTACACAGAACTCAGTTTTAAAAAAAACTGATAGTGTACAATGTAAAGTAAGCACATTCTGTGCATATGAGAGCAGAAAGTGAGGAATCCTTTCAAGTTCACTACAGAAAAATACCCCCTGTGTACCTCTTAGGGTAAAGAGATTACATGGTCCCTAGCCAGAGGGCTCTTAGTCCTTCTTCTCCCTTTGACTCAGTGATCAATAGCTCTGAAAGCTTATGCAAAAGCCTGCAAAGGAATTGTTTGAAAGACAAAGTTAAACAACTTTGAGTTTGCAAAAACTGCATCAATGCAACCTATATAGAAGCTGGATGGAAAACAATGCAAAGACTCAAAGGGACTGAAAGATGTTTGAAGAGGGAGGCATTTAGATAATCCTCCTTAGCAGGAGCTTGGGAGAAAAGAACTGTGGAAATACAATGCTTACATTTTTGAAGAGCAAAATAGCAAATATTAAGTGACATTAAGAAGAAGTTTACAGTAATTTTTATAAGACCACACATTTCCCATCTTTTGGGAGATAGAATGGGAAAGGAAATGTTGGTTACACATCTTGATGCAGAAAATTGGCCTTTACAATCACTTCACCACCAGTCCTGGAAATCACAGCATACTACAAGGACTGTTTCAGAAAACTTCTCATATTTAATTGTTAATATATATTTTGTCTTCAGAAAGGTAAAGGTTTCATACTGTATGAAGGTGTTTGCCAGCACTGTTTATCCTATTTAAGAAGTAGGAATGGGTATTTAAGAAAAAGCATTGGTCTACACTGGAAAAACTGAAAATAAGGTATCCACGAGACATTTTTAGAAGAAGCAAATGTTTTTTCAGTTTTTCTTTCCTTCTGCTCTTCCCCACTCCCTCTTTCCCTAATTTTCCTCTTTATATAAAATGGACTCTATCACTTCCTGTTTATGAATTTTGATGGTGGGTCTAATAATCATTCTTTTCTTTCTTCTTTGCACTTTCAAACCTGTCCCATTGAACTTATCCAGCTCCAGGATTCAGTTTCCCCATCTACTGCCATCTGCATTGCTAACCTGACTCACACATACCTCTTGTTTGTGACAGGAGCCCCTTCTCCGTACTAGAAACCTTTTGGACAGCAGATAATCATGAAGTCAGACCGTTCTCAAGACACATTAAGCGAGTGTTTATGCTGAATGCTGTAAAGAGAGCTAAATCCCTGTAATCACTTCCCACATGTCAAGTTAGGCATAACATTTAAATTAGAAGATGACCTGCCAGATGAACATTTAATGCCTGCAATATGTTGTTTGTTGTTTGAGGAAGTATTGGTTGTGGTGGAGTGTTTACCTGCATTGTATTTCTATGACTGAACAGCTTCTCCAAGACAAAATGTTAGAACAGAAGAAATACTTTTTTTTAAAGAACGACAAACTTCAAAATCCTATTTCCACAACGATTGCAAGGAAGATGCAGAATATGCTTAGCTTAAACATGAATAGATGCAAAATATTCCTCATGCTTGTCTTTAATGGGAGTAACTATATTTTCACAAAATAAAATCTTTTGCCATGAAGTTCCTGTGCCTTTATTTCTTTGATATTTTAAGCTACTGATCCATTCAACTGTAGGAGACAAGTGCTTTAAAATACTACAGCCATGTTAGGGTTAAGTTTTTTTTGTGACAGGAAAGCCAACAAGCACAAACTCTTAACTTCAAAGATGGAAATATATAAACTTCATTGGTTTCTGGTAGCATTGTTAAGACTAATGCACATTTCCAACTAATAATGAAGACTGTATGTCTATCTATATAGGAAAATCTAATGAAAATAATTTAAATTATTCTGTGCTTTTTGATGAAAGTAAATTTAAAAACGAAAGTTCATTGACTCAGGGTTGGGTTGGACAAGAACTGATAAGAGTTTCTGAGTGTTTATTTGTTTTTGTTTTTGTTTTTTTTTTTAAGATTCTTAATTTTAAGAACACAGTATACACCTCAAGCTTTTCCAAAGCAAATAACTAGGCTTGTTCAAAGTCCTAAACTTACTGGAGGTGTGTGTGTGTGTGTGTGTGTGTGTGTGTGTGTGTGTGACAGAGAGCAAGCCTGCTAAAATAATATTGTCTATTCACATAATCCTAAAGACTATTATGTAATTAATGTTATGCAAAAGAAACTGAACAAAACAAAAATAAATCCTGTAAAGAGGACCTTAATGATTTGCACCCTCCCCCCCCCCTCCCCAAATACTGTGGGAGGAAGGCAGCGCAGGCAATTGGTATAAGAATGAAACAGATGATAGGCATAGCGTGATAGACTTTTCCTTCTGGAGCATTCTCTAATACACGACTTTTGTACTTTTTGTGCCTTCCATCCGTCAGCTGGAGTGATCTGGTGCCTGCATAAATGGCCTCTCCTGGGCTGTAAGCTGCTTCACAATACATTCTGGTGAAATAATAGCGTAAGATCATTTTAGCTGGAGCAGTTAATAACTGGTTAAGCGTCTTTTTCCTCCGTGGGCTGTTTTCATCGCCCCAAAGCAGTCACTCCCATCCCATCCCATTCCTCCTCCGTCTTTAACAATGCCTCAACTTCCTCCTGAAATTCCTAACCCCTACCCTCGAGCAAACGCCAAGACCCGAAATCTGTCCTTCTCTCTTTGCACAAAGCCATCTGATCCAGCTAAACCGGAGCTGACTGATGGGGGTAAAGGACTGGAGAGCAGAGATCTGGCAGGGCCCTGCACCCCACCCCACCCCACCCCCGCCAGCAGGTGCGCAGTCCCGGCGCTCAGAGAGTTAAAGGCATCATCGCAGCCATTAGAAGCAAAGTTGGGCGCCGCGCGAGCCCAGTCCGCGCCGCCCCGCGCCCGCTCCACTCGCCGCGGGCTCGCTGGGCGTGGGGAGGGCGGCGAGCACGCAAGCCGAGCGACTGACGTGGGACGAGCTGCCAGGTAGCGGAAGCAGCCAGCCGCCGGCGGAGACACTTCACGGCGTGGCAGCCCGGGTCTGCGCCTGAAGCCTCCGGATCGTAGCCAGCTCTGTCCAACCCTCGCCAGTCGCAATCCCCTGTGCCCAAGCCACTCTTTGCTGCGAGCGGAGCGGCAGCATGCACGCAGTATCGCGCCCCGGGCTCTGAGAGCAGCCCGTGGACACGCTTGCTTGCCTGTCTTTTTAGGTTTTGGGGCTCAGGGCTACACGAATGTGCCCCACTCCCTTGGCATGATGGGGATCTTTTTGGCGTCTGTTGGATTTATGTTCTTTTCCGTGTTATATGTTCAACAAGGGCTTTCTTCTCAAGGTAAGTCGGTTGCTTGTAATGTGTTTGTGGTGATGCGTGTGTGCTGAACCAACTCGAAGACTGGACAGACAGCTGGAGAGTGGCTCAAACCAAGCCAATAGTGGATTTAGGTAGTATGGATAGTGTTCATTTGAGCTTTTTCTCCCAAAGTTTATTAATTGCAAGCAAGCCAGGTTTCAGAGAAACATCTAGTTAGGTGCCAGCCAGCTAATGAATGGGTGAGTTCCTCAGTGAGCACATTCACAGGTGTGTGTGTGTGTGTGTGAGTGTGTGTGTGTTTTCACTGTGCATGAACAAGGCAAGCACTCAGGAATACAAAGCTGCTGTTTGGAAGGTGCTCCTCACTGCCAGTACTCTCTTGAGGCAGAAAGCTTTAGTCCCCTTCTTTGGTCCCTGTGACTTCTTCTCCATGCGTTTACCAGAGGACCCACAAAGAACTATGAATTGCATCATAAGCGGCAGCAGCCTGCTGGGCCCAGTTGTTCAGGACTTCGGAGGCTGCAGTGGTTGCTTCAGCACCATGAGCAGATCACAGTTTTTGTCTGCTGAAGACTGCATCACTAGTGCAAGCAGAAATGCCCCAGTCCACTAGCTAATGCAAGCAGAAAAGCCCCTTCAGGCACGCTACCTTCTGAATAGTGTCCATTCCCTTGAAACATAAAATGTTCACTTTAATTATTGCTCAATTTGGGATTTCATGAAACAGTGAAAAGAGACACCCAGATTCACTATCTTTAAGAAAAGAGGAGAAAGTGGCTGTAATCATTCCTGCCAGCTTTTTAACCTGCATATGTGTGCCTGTGCTTGTCCCCTTCTCTCGGCCACAAATAAAAGGCTCCTTCTAGACAGCCATCAGCTCTTTGCCAAGTACCCCTTAGATAAGCTAAGAACAATCGTCTTCTTAAGAAAAAAACATCCCATGTTCAAGGATCCCTCTAGGGAGGGAGGGGATTTTATTTTTGTGACTTTCACATGGATCTATTCATCTTACAAGCTGGCAGTGTCAAGGTTAGTTGCAAAGGGGCTAGACAGAGTCTCTGTGGTATCTTTCAAATAATCTTTGATCTGAACTAAACACGGATATATGATTTTTATATCCCCTGACATATTGCAATTTACAATGGCTTGAAGGGAACAAACGTGAAGGTTAACTTGTGGAGATGGAACATATGCCTCTTAGATAGTGTGCAACTTGTTTCACTACTGTGGGCTCCAGAACAAAATTGCTAACCACTGTTTTGAGAGATTAAGAATAGGCATTTTGACATATACTTATGACCCACTTCTAACAGGAAACATCCCAGTTAGTCATAAATTGTTGAGAAACTTAAGAATCTAGAGGCTTCCTCATAGATCAACTTGACAGATGGTCTAAATTGCACCTCCTTGGGTTTCTCAGTAAGTTTTAGGGAATGCTGCAATCTGACAAAAGATGTTTGG
>JADRCD010214684.1:0-12694 GCA_019843815.1 Montemys delectorum | reverse complement strand
TCTAACTCTGGGCAGGTTGGCTAGCAGAGAGAGCTATTGGCAAGCTCATTAACCTTTCCATTATCTGGACTTGATCAACAATAAAGTGATTTAGGCACCATACCAAGAACAAGGCATGCAGAGGCAGAGCAATGGGGATGGGGAGCCCCACAGGGGTGTCATAAGGGCTTGTTATTGCTGTTTTTATTTTCTTCTTTCAAGGCCCACGAAAAAGAAAGGCCAAACAAATAAAAACTTGTGTTGAGTTCCCCAGGAAACAGACATTAGCAAAGCTGGTGTAGATACACCAAAACGGTGCCTTTCTGTCTTGCAGCAAAATTTACGGAGTTTCCGCGAAACGTGACTGCAACTGAAGGGCAAAATGTGGAGATGTCTTGCGCTTTCCAAAGCGGCTCTGCTTCGGTGTACCTGGAGATCCAGTGGTGGTTCCTTCGGGGACCAGAGGACCTGGAGCAAGGGACCGAGGCTGCAGGCTCGCAGGTAGCCATAGCTCAAAGCCCACAGAGCCCTCGCATGACAGTTTCTTAGTTCTGTGCCCATCTAACCAGCAGCCAGGGCCCAAGGTACTGCCCATGAGTCTAAAGGACCCTTCCTTGCTCCATGAGAGTCAGCAAGGCTGAATTTGTCCTAAGGACTGTAAGTGAAGAACACCTAGGAAGTCGCAGGAGCTGGGGGAGACTTTCCCAATTTAGACTGGAATTAACCAGCTCTTAGTAACTGGTATTACGGAGCTATCCAAACTGGAAATGTATCTATGATCCAGCTCAGGACATCATTCCACCCTCCACCAGCCTTCTGTTTTTCCAACATCAAGGGTGATATCTCTCTCTCTCTCTCTCTCTCTCTCTCTCTCTCTCTCTCTCTCTCTCAGAGAAGGGAGAGAGGTGGGCAGGAGGGAGGGAAGGAAGGCGGAGGTGAGATGGGGAGGAGAAAGAGGAAGGGAGGAAGAGATGAGGTAGGCATCAGAAAATCAGGGAGAAGCCCTGGACTCTCCAGTAGAGCAGGAGATGAATAAAAGGAGGAGGGAGAATGGGACAAGAGGAGGAAGGAAAACCTAAAGAGCTACCAGAGTCTAGGTAACAGCACGGAACCCGGAGGCCCACGAAGCTAAAGGGACTGGGACCTAAGACCTAGGGAGGAGAAAGTCTGTAGAAGAGAGCTGTGGACTAGTCAGCAGCGAGGACAGAGATAGAGAAATCCGTCCGGAAAACTTGAACCCTCACTCCTGGCCTGGCCTGGGTTCTCGGAACCCGCAAGCCAGGCCCACTGAACTGTGAGGGACAAGACCTGGCAACGCTGTGACGCTAGCACCGGGCCAGCAACGGGAACACAGCCTGCAGGGCTTCGGGGGACCACAGGGACTCTCCAGAGTGTCTCTAGGATAGCGGAAGCCGCGGGGACCTCGGTTACGCTTGGGGACCACGGGAACCGCAGCGACCGTGGGAATGCTTGTGGACGACAGGAACTCTCCAGGGTGTCACTAGGATAGAGGAGACCACGGAGACCTTAGGGATTCTTGGGGAGAGCCGAGGTCGCAGTGGTGCCCAGGGAAGACTTGGAGAGCCCGGGGACTGCTTGGGATCTGGCGCGGGGACAGGGAAATAATTCAGGGATTGTTCTAGGGAGGGACGAGGGAGGCAGTCCAGCCGCTAGCCTGGCCTCGGGACTGAGTGCGGTCGGGACCTGGGTCGTTCTTCCGTCTCTTAAATTGCTTTGTCTAAAGTGTTTCACGAACGGAAGGCAGGGATCATTACTAGCTGTTGGGGCGCTGCGGCATCGCGGCGTCTGGGACTGAAGAACTCGGCCGAGGTTGAGCATTTGCACCCTTGTCCTACAGGTGGAGCTCTTACCCGACAGAGACCTGGACAACGATGGGACCAAGATTAGTGTGAGTGTCACAGGGACCAGCGACAGGGGGCACATCTTTTAGTAAACTGCCAATCAGGCCCAAGATGGACATTAGTAGAAACGGTTTTAGATGTAAAACCGCTTAATTCATTGAGCTTGAAAAGGTAATTTTACAAATTCAGAATGAGAGGCAGTTCTCTCTTTATATCTCATTAAACCCCTAAAAAATGAGCCAAATTTAGAGCCCATAAATAAAATTACACATTTTAACATGTAAATAATTACAGATTGGCTAGAGTATTATTTTGTTAGCTAATAAGATTATTGCACTGTTTTTTTAAATTAATCTTTTTTCACACTCACCTAACAGTGAAGGTCTGCAGTACTTCAATATTAATGATTTTAATAATTCAAAGTAATAGAAGTACCTACTCTTAATATAAAATAAAAATCTCAAGAAAACAAAAATGAAGTCATCCATTAGGACTTTGAAATGTAATAAAACAGTGTAACTCAATTTGGATATCATTCATAATTCATGTAAAGTATTTCTAAATATAGTATTCAAATAAATCACAAAAATATAAAACCAAAGTAAATGTAACTATAAATCTATTGTTAGTCCAGACTGGCCTGCTGATCATATGAAGATGTGTATTATTTGTCATAATTACAATAGCCATGGCTAGAATATCCTTCATTGTCCTTCATTTCTGTTTATAAAAATCAATCATATCCTTAAACCTGACATATGTAATCATTGAGCCTGTCAATCATGGGTTGACATATAACATATTTCAAATTTAACAGCTCTGGTATATGTATACATATTAAATACATAGTATATATTTAAGATTATACTTTAGACATATGACCTTATTATTAATCTAGATAAAATTATTGGAATAATTGGGTTGACTTCACTTTTGAAAATCAAATCAATGTTCAGTTAACAGTACCACAAGTTTATATAATGACTGGAGCACGTGACTGAGCTTTATTCTGTAGCCTGAGCCCTGCTACCCTCTGTTAGCAGGCAATTGAGAAAAAAAATATTACTAAGTCTATAAGTAGTGTCTTCAGTTAAGTGCACCCGCTTTTAAACTATTATGAACACTCCCCCTACTTCTTGCCCCATATTTGAAGGAGTTGTCATATAGCTGTAAAGAAGAAAAATCTATGCAAAGATGGACTCCTTAGTCGGTGTTTGATTCAGCTGAGCCAACCAGGCAGAGACCAATCCCGTGTTATGATAGTCTGGGAAATGAGGACAGCAGAGCCACTCTGGCACTGCTAAAATTGAGCTTATGACCTCTCAAGTCTGTGAATGGGCTTGCTCATAGAACAGGATAAATAATGTCCGTCAGGCTTGTGCTACAAAGCCAATAAGACCCTTAAGTTTGCCAACCTTAGTAAATTTAAAGAGAGAGAATAAAACCCTTTGATGTGAAACTTTGTTTTTCACCTGTAATTTTTCAGACAGTGAAAGTCCAAGGCAATGATATCTCCCACAAGCTTCAGATATCCAAAGTGAGAAAAAAGGATGAAGGTTTATACGAGTGCAGGGTGACTGACGCTAACTACGGGGAGCTTCAGGAACACAAGGCCCAGGCCTACCTGAAAGTCAATGCCAACAGTCATGCTCGGAGAATGCAGGCTTTTGAAGCCTCACCTATGTGGCTACAAGACACGAAGCCTCGAAAGAACGCATCATCGGTGGTTCCCAGCAGCATTCACAGCTCTGCCAACCAACGAATGCACTCCACCTCCAGCCCTCAAGCGGTAGCCAAAATCCCCAAGCAAAGTCCACAATCAGGTATGAGAACGCATTTTGAGCCTTTCATTTTATCACTCACAGACCTGCTACCCAAAGCTCAGTTCAGTAGCATAGAGAGATTAATATCAGATGGCTTTTCAAATAGGAGAGTGAGTTCGATTGAAATAAGGAGACATGAGCCATTGAGAGGAGGAGGCTGGACGTTCAGGATGAGTTTGCTCCATTAATCCCTGGCACTGTTTCATATCCAGGGATCTGAGAGCTGCACCCTTTTATTCTCCCCTTTCTTTCTGTATTTACACACTATAAGAACAATAAATCACATAATGTTGGCTACATTATAAATGCATGTTCATTTTCTCTACAGATTTATGTATCAATAATGACCCAAATTAAGAGGCTTTCACTTAATCAAAATGGAAATGAAAAAGACTCACCATAATCATCCATATATTTAGTGACCTCTGGCTTTAAGCAAAGCTATTCTCCAAGGGCTTTTGATTTTGAAGGAGAAACTTAAGCTCCCTGAGATGAAATTGATGGTGATAATGGCAGGAAGTGAGGAGGGGGGCCAAGGAAGCAGTGCAGAGATAAGGCTGCTCCTACAAATGTCCCTGAGATGCCAATTTGGAAGCTTAGTCACACATCTCTCAGCTGTGCAAGTTAAAGTAATTCTGAATGGCACTAACTTATGCAACAGTTCCACCAATGGAAACTGACTCTACTTCTAACTGTGATGTGGGATAAAGGCTGACTGGATCGAGCAGGCTTGTACAATACCCCTAGCTGTCCTATTTTCTCAAATGCTTTGCCTCACAAGTTAAGAGGAGCATCCTGCTCAAGCACATACCTGATATACATGGACTCACTTGTTGTGATGATTCATTGCTTCTTTTTTTCCACTTGCAATTTTTCAGAAAGTGAAGTCCAATATAATAATGTCCACCAAAAGCTTGAGATTTCCAAAGTGGGGTTTCTGTGATGAGGCCTTATGGAAGTGCAGGGTGATTGATACCAGCTATAGGGAGCTACAGCAACACAGGCCCAGGCCTACCTGAAGGTCACTAGAAATACCCAATACACACCTCTAAATCCCAGCTTGTTAATATGTTTAAGAAATATATGTGCCCAGATCTGGGGTATAGCTCAGTTATATAACACTTTATTAATTTGAGTAAAGCCCTGGATTCAGTCTCCAGCATCATAGAAAAAGAATCAATCAATCAATAAAAACTAATAAAATTATGTACATCAATATGCATCTCCTCTTTATGCTTTTTGTTTGAATAGATGTGATGTAGACCCATCAGGGAGCTCAGATGGAGTCCTGTGCATTCTCATTGCTTTGGATGCTGATGAGACTCCTGTTATGTTTTAATCACATTAACATAGCCATCTGCTGAGTGATGACTGAGCCTTTCTGGAAACCAGGTTTTCTGGCTTTGTTTAATTTTTCTTGTGATCTTTTTTGTTTCCCAAATTCAACAACAAAGCTTGTAGAGCTAATAATGGTTTGATTGTGAGAGTATACAAATGCTTATATCTCAATTACAATTTTTAACTATTATTTTCCAATGATGAACTTGTGATCTTTTCATCATCTTTTATATTATAACCCTAAGCGGCTAAACTCTACCTGTAGAATTACAGCTGTCCTTGGCAGTCAATTTACAATGAAATTAGTGAGAACTCTAAACCCTAAAGAGAAGTTATTAGCATGTATAGAATATTCCAAGCTAGACACCATAAATCCGTGTGATAAAGTCAAATGGAGCAATTAGTCCATGTGAGAGACTAAAAAGAATGAAGTGTTCTCTTTCTAAAATATCCTATCCACTTTATGATATAAAATAATGTAGTCTAAAAATATCTACTTTATTTTTCTATCTCTCTTGGAGCTGTGATTGGAACTAAATTATGAACTGAATATCTTCAAACAATTTTCAAGTAAAAATTTCTGTTCATTTTGCATCTTCCCATCAGCCCTGTCCTTAATGCAAAATTGTTTTTTCTAAAGCGTGTTCTCTTCTGGAAACCTCTATCCAGTAAAAGCTTTGTGCCACTCCCTTCCTGGCTGTAGCAAAGACAAACCTAAAATTTCTTAAAACATTCAATATTCCTTCTTCTACCAGTGGATATGGGAAAATCTCCCATGCATTTTTTTAACCACAGACTCTAATCTTCTCGTTCAGAAGCCAAGGCTTTCTAGCCACTCTAGTGTGTTGTCTAAGTTTCATACCTGCAAGATTGTCTCATACAATACAGTAATTGAGATGGATATTCATACATTACATATACATTATATATGTGACACTCCTGTCCTCATTAATAATTTTGCTTTGCAACTTTCACAATAGACTCAAATGCACCTTATTGCAGCACCTCATTTATTTACTCATTCACTTTCCATATCTGGAAGGCATGACAAACACAGAACACAAAAGTGAAAGGCACACTTACTCCCTCTACAGGATTTGTCTAGTTTCCCATTTTTTAAAAAAGGATATCCGTAGATTCCATATAGTGTGCAGTTTTCTATGGTGAAGACATAAAAATGAAAATCTTTCTGTGAGTGTCAAAGGTCTATGCTAGCCTTTTATTGTTTATCAGCAGATACAAGGAGGCTTACATCATCTGTAGCAGTGTCCCCAGCCTTCTGAATGCTGCAGTCCTTTAATACAGACCCTCATGTTGTGATGACACCTAACCATAAATTATTTTGCTGCTACTTCATAACTAAATTTTGCTACTCTCGTGAATTGTAATGTAAATACCGAATATGTAGGATATTTGATATGTGACCTCTGTGCAGTAGTTTGGCTACTGGAAAGGTCATGACTCACAGGTTGAGAATTACTTTTCTCTAGCACTATTATATTAACCTGTGCCACAATAAACTAGTTTATTTGGCTCTTTGTTTTTATTACACTCTTTGGCTTGACTATTTACATTCACATGCTTAACTTTAAATTCATACAATTTTCCTGTCAAGTAATTCCTGCATCTTTATGAAGTAAACATTAGCTGAAAATAACTTTAGATAAAATCTTCAAATTGTTTTAAAAGTTAATTTAACTTTAAAGCAAAATTAAGATGAAAAGGAAGAAGGAAAAGCTGTCATGTGATCCACTATAGAGCCTGTGACCTTCCACATTCCACAAAGCATGATAGTGTAACTAGTCCTGGGTTTTTTCCCCAAAAATTTCATCAAAGCTAGTGAGTATATGCTATCCTTTCTTTCTTGTAATTATTTTCTTTCTCTTAAATCTTTCATAAATCACAAATAGTTATAAATTCTTAACTTTTAAAATTATTTAAATTTTACTTTCATTTTATAACCAGAACTAAAACTGAAATAATAAAGAAAATATAGTGCAAACAAGTAGATAAAACTTTCTTACGATTATTTTTTAAATCTTTAGTTCTTTAAAGTTCTCTCAAGTTTTGTGTACCTGGGACAGAATTTGTTCATAATCAAACCCCGGCTTCCCATCATATTTTTGTTCTGATATGTTTTATTTTTATAGTACACAAAAATAGCTTAGAGGAAAAAAATGCCATCAGATTTAATGCATGAGACAATCAGGGCATGGAAATAGAAATTAAAAAAATGTTCTAATGATGTTCCAAGAGGAAGAAGCATCCTTCTCCCTGTCTGATTCAATAAAAGCTCCTTAGGAGAAGGGGCTCAATAATAGGAGTGCAGTTTACATCTTTCCAGCAGAGACAGTGAAGGAAGACTTCTCTGAAAGGAAAGTGGGGAAACCACAATGGGAAATCCGGAACCCCTGTCAGGATGGAACCACCACTTGAGCTAACTTTCCAGAAAGTTGGAGACTTCCTCTAGCTCCCTTCTACTCTCCCCCATATCCCTGAATGATCAAGCTAACCTGTCTTTGCTTTTGCTTCCTGTCTCCATTCCTCATCCACAATCCTTCAGAGGCTAAGTTTCTCCTACCGAGTCTTCGTGCCTCCTTTCTTCTCTTTCCTTCTCATTCACTCATCATTCCAACCCACTTAACAAATAGACAAATAAAACCCAAAGGAATCCATTCCCTGACTTTCCGTTCTCACTGGGCAGAGCCAGGTCTCTGTGAGTGTTTGCCCAGCTGAAGCCAGTTCCCCCCAGAAGAGTGGTATCATGGTCTCTCCTCCTCCTCCCTCAGTCCCCCAGGGTACTGTTCACTTCTTCATAGTACCGCTGATGCATCTGTCAAGTCCCTGGTGTCTACTGCACGCTTTCTTATAACTTGCCCTTTACAACATCTAGGCAACACTGGTTTCCTTATAGCCCACGTCTGAGATTCTGACCTCTGTTGCATGTGAAGGCTGGTCCCCTGTTCTTTGCCTCTCTCTGATTTATTTTCTCCCTGACATCAGTTTCTTCTAAGATGCTATTTTTTTTTTTTATTATTCATTACTTCTTGACCTTATTCTGTAGTTTTGACTGCTAATTTCCTTAGAAAATGTTTTCGTTCACAATTCTAATTTCCTTCAGGGGACCCAAACTAGGGTTCATAATTGTCCTTTTAAATATCTCTAAATGTGGGTACTCAAAGCCTTGTGACAAATATAAGACAGAAGCACATTTGTTGGTACTCTACTACTGAGAAGTAGAATCTGTTTTCCTTCAGCTTGCGTTTTAGTTCATCTGGGACCACATGACTAATAAAGTTTGGGAAGGTATGCAATTCCAATTCTAGGTCTTACAAGAACTCTTGGGGGCCAGTGACCATGAAGAAGCCATCATGAACACCTATCATTCCCAGCCAGCATCTAACCTCAGCCCCAAATCCATCTCTTACAAGCAATGCTCCCTAATCAGGAAATAAAATCCATTTTCCTTCAGTGAGATCTCCTTCATCAGTTTGGTCATAGCTACTCTGAATCCAGTGTTGTCCCTTGTGTTGTGAAAAATATCTCTTTTTGCTTAGCAAATCTCAGGTTCAGGCCACGTAGGAAAGGTGCTTCACTAACTTTTCCTTGGTAACAGATGGTAGATATTGCAAGAATTTTAGAGGGCTCTACCTGTCTAGAAGAAGTGAATATTTATGCCACATCGGGGAGTGGAGAAAGCTGGCAGTGGTTAAGAATGCCTTTAGTATTGTCGCTGCATGTGGAGCCTCTAGTCACTCAGTGGGAATGCTGGTTCTCTGAACTCTGAAACAGAATTTTTGTTTTTCTACCGTGATATTATCCTTAGAGCTGAGAGTCAGCTGCTGCTAAAGCTGCCAGAAGCCGAGGGCTCACTGGAGCTCCTCAGCTGCTGATAAACATGGCAGCTCTCCAAGAGTGGCTAGGTACAAAAGTCCTTAAATCAGAATTTCAGAGTAATTGAAAAAGAGGGTTGAAGAGTTGAAGGCCTTTCATGAAGAGTAACGTGGTACCTAAGTAAGTGCTGTTCCACACTGAGGCACAGAGGCATCGCATGACTCAGATGTTAATGTCGATATTTAGGATAAGTTAATTTGGTCATTGTCATTCCATCAACTAAAAGGCAGCTGTGTAAATGGATAGTCAGTGAATACAGAGAAAAACATATGAAAGGCAGTGATTTGGATACCACAGACCAAAGAATGTATCAGAGCTGCTAAAATAGGAATTATGTATATCAGGAGTCCAGTCAGGTTAACTTTTCCCGAAACTATTAGCATATTTTACTAACTGAAGTTAGCTGTCTTCTTCCTGAGTAGATTTCTCAGCTCACAGTGAAGGTTCATGTATGGTTTTTAAGCCAACTGTTACACGAAACAGAATCTGTCAGTACTCTAAACTGGGTCTCAAATGATGTGTCTTGTGATAGGCTGTGGAACTGCAAGAAGCTGCTGCTGTAATATGAGCATCTTACTGGGTAGATGACAAAAGGGTTCGAAAGCTACTCGACATATTTTACCCTATGGGTCAAAAAAAGAACGCACATCTTGAAAGAGAAATGAAAGGCAGAATTCCTTCTCCAAGAAATACTGCTGCCACGGAGAGGAAGAAAATCTATGCATAGTGCATGTCTCAGCTGAGAAGCCCAGGGGGCTGGACTCCTTGCCCTGCCTCTGATACCAGCAGAGGAATAGAGTACCACAGTAAAGAAAATGGAGCCATGATAAAAATATATATATATATAGCTCTGTGGTTCTACTTCTCCATTATTTGACAGCAAACTAAAGCACAATCCTCAGACTTCTGAGAATCATGTATTAAAGGCTTGGCACTCAGTAGCATCATAATAGTAAACGGTAACCAGTTACAATGCAACTATAACACTCTTTGCACATGCTTGCATGTATATACCAGCACAAAGTGATGAGAGTATACATGTTCATCCTAATCTACAAGGGATGCATTTCAGGACCTGTGAAATTTTAGATAACAGGAACTCTACAGATACTGTTCTCTGCTTTTGTGTATATGCTGATAACTAAATTTAAACTATAAATAAGGCATAGGAAAAGATTAACAAAAGCAATCACAAAATTAGAAGAACTATTTTAAAAGGCAAAACAATGCGGTCTCTTTAGAAAGAATCAAGACAGATAGATGTTTTCTAGTATTTTTCATTTATTTTTATTTAATGTATATGGGTATCTTGACTCCATATATGTCTATGTCACATGAATGCAGTTTCTGCAGAGGCTATACAGGGGAGTTGAATTCCTTAGGACTGGAGTTTCAGATATTTGTGAGCTGCTGTGTGGGTGTTGGAAATCAAACCCTGGAAAGGCAGCCAATGAATTTAACCACTGAGCAATCTCTCCAGACACATAAGACAAATACACCTTTTGGAAAGCATGCCCTTTTGGGGCATGGAGATGTGATAAGTTAAAGTCTTCTAGGTTTGTCTCTTGTCGTTTCAAAGCTTTCTTCCTCCTTCTGTCACAGTGCCATTAGTAAGTGGTAGGTTTCCATGTATAGAACCACATCATATTGGCCAGCAGCTATTTAGCTCAAGGTTGTAATTAGATCCTTAATGTAAAGTGCAATAAAATTTCAGAGAATTTTAAGAAATGGATCAAAATAAGCAGCAAGGCTTTGAAAGCTGTACATACACAGAACTTTGGTCATCTAAATTAGATTCAAACCTTCAAAGAAGTCTTTGAAAAAATTTAAATGATTAAAGATACAGCTGAAATATACAGAAATGAAAATATTTTCAAAACTCTTAACAGTAAAGATTAAACAGGAAAGGAAAAAAGTAAAGCCAATAATAAAAGATCATGAACGTCTAGTTTGTAATCCCAGGTGAATACAGACAGATTCCTCAACTCACTGTCTACCAGCCTTTTATTGTGGGTTAACTTCCCTCAGAATCACTCTAAACTTTAGAAATGCTTTATCATAAAAACTGATATGATAATGCTCACGCACCAGATCATTTCTCAGCTTTGAATAAAATCATGGATTATAAACATCTAACAAGCAAACTTAGCACGTAGGTGAGGTCAATACTCCCCACCTCCTTCCTCCTTCCCTAAAACCTGTATCAAGTGGCTATCTTTTAATCCTCAAGAGACTTGAGACCACAGGGAGTGGGGAGGTCTGGTGGGGTAGAATGGGGGTGGGGGTGGGAACACCCTCTTAGAGACAGGGAGTGGAGGGAGGTATGGGATGTGAAACTGCCTGGAGGGCGATAAAGACAAGACTGTAAAAAAAAGGATTAAAGATAAAATAAATAAATAAAGTAAAATAAAAAAGAAGAAGTCAAAGGAATACAAATTCGAGTAGAGGGAACAAAGATTGGAAAAATATGAAATCGTGTGAAATGATGTAAGTTAGAAACAAAAATAGAGAAGTTAAAAGAAGCAAAAAAAAATTTTTGCCACAATTTAAGATCTATTTCCAAATGAAAATAAAATCAAATATAGAAAGGTCAAATCAGAAATCTGAGGCTCTGAAATAGTTAGCAGGTAGAAATGACATTTTATTGTAAGGAATTTAAATGTTTAATTAAATTGAATGGAAACTTGAAACAATGCAGAAGATTATATTTTTGTATAACTCTTAGGAAATGAAGTAAACATGCCACTAATAAAATGTGCTATGGTTATGTGGGCTACTGGGCAGGGGAAATCATGTGATAAGAATAAAAACTAAACTAATGTACAAACTCAATTCAATCCTGTATCTAAGTACAATACCTAGGGAGGAAAAAGTCAGAATGTAATGGAGAATCCTCAATCATACCCAAAAGGTAAAGATGTAAAGGAGTCATTTTTGGAAAACATAATAAATAGTAACAAGTCACATAAATGTGAATAGAGCAACTTACTGAGATAATTTAAAGCTGAAAAATAAACACTGTGCATATAAATGGCTAGATGCAGTACTGCAACTGTCAGACTCTTTGCAGTTATATACATGTCTGATGAAGTTAAAAATCCTAAGTAGTTTTTCTAAAGTTGGACAGGCATGATTGCAGCAAATGGTGCCTACAGTCATGAGATTATCAAGGTCCCAGTGAATTCGGTGTCCTACCACTCTGCACTGGAACAGAACAACTCTTCTCAAGGACAAATTGCTTTGACAAGGAAAGTCAAATGTGGGGCTTTAGATTCATGTTCTCTCAAATTATACTTGTGGAAAGTAAGTTCTAGATCAGTAGTGAATCAGATGTCAACTTCTGACCATTCATACTCATGACAGGTTTTCTTATAACATAAAATGCACAGTGACTAAAACCAGAGAAGCCAACTGATGAATGCATTAAACTATTCATTAAATCTTATGAAGCTTCTAAGGCTAAATTTTATAGAAAACTTAAAGACAACAGGAAGATTCAGTATATAATATAACATGAGAAACTACAGGTTACAAAACTCTTAAATGAAATCATATCATATGTAAAGCTTTAAATCAATCTGATCTATGTTAGTATTTCTTCTAGGCTCAACAGTTACCTGGCAACAGCTAGGTAGGAGCTTGGCTTGCTATAAAAGGATTGTTTGGTCCCTCTCACTCTCTGACCTCTCCCCTGCCACCCCCTCCTCTTCTCTCTCCCACCAATCCTTCTCTCTCCATGTGTTCCTGGCCAACCTCTCTTTTCTTCCTCCTCCTCCTCCTCCTCCTCCTCCTCCCCCC